>JAJOZX010003547.1:452500-530060 GCA_023014485.1 Bathynomus jamesi | reverse complement strand
GATCGAGTAGCGGGAGACTTGCCACCTCCACGTGTAGGTTTACACGCCTGTTCTTCCTGGATCCCTGAAAAGCGTGGCCTCATAAGATCTTATATTATGATCTTATGAGGACTTTCAGCTCTTACAAGCATTAACGTGGCTTCAGCCTCTTTATCAGCCATTCGAACCTGAAAAGCTCTTAAGTATGCCCTGCTTCGACTGAACACTGGGAGCATTTCTCGATGGTCTATCCTAGCTCTCACCCCCCATCTCTCCTCTCGTGACGTACACAGCTTGGGAAGCAGTTGAGACTTCCTGTACAGCTCTCTCGCAGGATTGAGTATAACAGAGAAAGCGTCCACTTTGAGTGGAGTTTTCCTGAGATCCTCGAGCTCAGTCAAGGTCATCTTGCAGGTGAAAATAGGCTCATAAATATTCTCTGAGTCCCAGTTGATGAGATCCTCAGGTGAAGTGGCTTGCAGATTGAGTTTGGGATTTTTATGGGGCCTCACTGTCGTATCACCAAAGTGTCTTCCTTCTCTGATCTTCTCTATCTGGCTCACAGCAAAAGCTCTCTGATGCTCATCCTCACTGCACAGGAATGAAGCCAGGATGTTCTCAGGATGTGCGTGGTTAGCTCCTCTTATCACTGCAGCAGAGATGATGTTCCTGACCTCGGTAGTCTGGTTCCTCAGCAGCCTCAGGCTTGTAAAAACGTGTGCAGGACCAAATTTGAGGTGGTGCTTCACTTTGATGTCGTAGTACATTTTGAAGTAGAAGTTAAGGCAGAACTTCACGAGGACCTCGAGCCTCCTCAACACCTCCCCCTTCAGTCCGTGCTCCCTCATCCACAACAGCAAGATGGCCTGTGCAGTAGTGATCCACCTGGATTGGTTCAGAGGTCCGCACTTGAGACCAGCCAACTGTGGACTGAGACTTCCAGACTTGATAGCTTTGATCAGAAGATAGCAGTTGTGCTGGTCTGTGGAGAGAGATTTGACTATCTCTACTGGCAGCTCTATGATATCTTCAGTTCCTTCCACTGGTTTGAAGTTGAAGTTGACCTCAAGTTCATTCACTTTCTCAAGTTTTCCAATAGGCCCTCTGAAGCCTGACCGGGGAGTTACATGGCCGTCCAGCTTGATGATTAAGTGCCTCAGGGGGAGCTCGTTCACATGGAGCTGACAGATCATCCAGTGGCACTTGTGACCCAGCATCTTCTCCAATAAGGCTATGGCGCCTAACAGACCACCCCGTGTTGGTGTTGGTAGAGTCTCCTCCAATCATTACAAGGCTCTCGTCAACTCCGTGATCCAGAAGCCACTCATGCAGGCCCTGAGCGATCTTATGAGCAGGCTTTTCTCCTTCCTCAGGTTCCTCGGGAGTGAAATGGAAGAGGTACTTTCCTTGAGGCTCCCACGTGATAGTGTAATGCTCCTCGATCACTTTGTCAGGATGAAATCTCCCTGCCACTTCGTCATATTTCAACACCTTTGTGTTCCTATCCTGCTTGCCATCAAAGAATATCCCAGAGATCTTCTCCTCTGACCTCTGCGTGAGAGCTTCAACTGATGAGGCCATTACTTTCTCCTTGGCCCTCCAGACTTTCATGCCATCTATGGCCAAGTAAGCCTTGTCTTTGGAAAGATGACCGGCCTTACCGAAAAAAATGGCGTCCACTCACTTCTACTTCACAATTATAACTGGCGTAATTGCTCAGAGCCATCTATTGAGAGAATGTTGAACTTCGCCTTCTGCGTCCAAATG
Organism: Bathynomus jamesi; assembly: GCA_023014485.1. Lineage (NCBI taxonomy): Eukaryota > Metazoa > Arthropoda > Malacostraca > Isopoda > Cirolanidae > Bathynomus > Bathynomus jamesi. The sequence continues at coordinate 528,314 of JAJOZX010003547.1, read as the reverse complement.
GTTACAAAGATTCAAATGGAGTAGATTTTTTTTATTATGTATGTATGTATGTATGTATTAAACCTGTGTAAGAGTTAAGCAAAGTTAATGTGTCTAATTGGCAACAAATTACGACAAAGGGTTAAAAATATGAGGTTCTGTTCAATTGAATATTCGATATTTTAACATAGAACAGAAAACCGCAATTTTGTACATGATAACGTGATTTTTAGGAAAAGTTGCAGTGAAGAAGCCCCTCTTAGAATTAAATTTTACATAAAAATACATATTAGCCAGAGTGAAATTCGGACTCAGAAAAGTATGATATGCCCTAAATTGGTCCAACTGAATTGCACATTTCAGTGAACCTCTCATTGTAATGAATGTTAAACTTTTGCACATGGGCAAAGTCAGAGGGAAATTTAAATTGAAGCAAATTAGAAAATGAAGGTTCCTTTGAACTTTCATCTTCACTCTTCGCTGTTGTCTGTGGCTCCTCCACATCTGTGATCTCTGCCTCCATCACCTCTGGACCTTGTGCTGCTATCGTTAACCCCTTCTCCACACCCGCGACCTCATTTTCTTCATCATCATCTGTTTCCTCTTGCATGCTACAACTACTTCGCCTAATCCAGCTGTGCAGTGAAGCAGTTCCTTTTGCTGTCTCCTGCAGCTCCCTCTCTTTCTTTTTCTCAGTCCTCTTCTTTCGTGGCATACTCGTAGTATTGAAAACATGAAAGATTACAACTTTACCTTCATATTTATATCCACTAGAGAAAGAGCAAGTTCTCTCTTCATCAGTCTCTTCCATTCTCACAGCTATTCTAGCCTCTATATCGCCTGGTGTTTTTTATCATTAAGGTTTCTTCATAAGTTTCACGAAGCCTTAAAGATGAATGAAATGCTGCATATTGAGATCTCGCAGCTTTTTGATTACAGGTCTCACGTAGATAATTTTATTTTATGCTGTAGTATGCTTTTACGCATAAGAAACGTACTTTTGTATACTTCATATATGCATAAATACAGGCTGTCCACTCATTGGCTTCACTTGGACGAAAGAAGTAAAACTAAACAACCAATCAATTCAGTTCTTTTTAGAGACCCAAAAGTTAACAAACATACATGCATACAGACAGACAAACACACGACTTGCTTTTATATATATATATATATATATGATGCAAACCACAAGGAAAAAGAAAAAGGATCTTTTAAACTATTTCCCCTCTCCCCTAACATACTCTTCAACAATCACCACCCCAATGTTGATCTTTTCAACTATATCCCCCCCAAAGTTTAAACTCTGCAAATTAACCAAAATAAGATAAAAAAAACAATAACAACAAATTTATTATTTATTGCAAACATATAATAAATAGAGAACCATTATTTACATAGGATAAAATTTGAATACCCGATTAGGTCAACTGTACGCCCTTGACGATTGGTTAGGTTTAGCCGTGATATTTGCGTTAGTTTTAACGAAAATATCACGACTAAACCTAACCAATCGTCAAGGGCGTACAGTTGACCTAACCGGGCATTCAATGAACCTAACCGGGCATATATGTATATATCGAAACCTTGGGTAAAATTATTGAATGCCCGGTTAGGTCAACTGTACGCCCTTGACGATTGGTTAGGTTAAGTCGTGATATTTTCGTTAAAACGCGGCATATTTTTGCTACCCGCATGAAGGGTAACAAAAATAACCGAATTGCCCGGTTAGGTCAACTGAATACCAGGTGAGGGTGTATATATAATAAAAAATGTGTGAAGTAAAAATCTGATATAAATTAGCCTAAAAAGAGCGTAGCTTCTAAGTCATCATAGGCCTACGGGCAAAGGGACAAAAAGGCCTGGGCTCAAGCCCTTGTAGCCCTTCCTTTATGCATGTACTACATAGTACAGTAAAACCTCACAATAACGACATTCCACTTCAACGAAACCTCTCTTTACCAAACACCTTGGACATTTCGAAAAACCTTTCTTTATTGAAAACACGTTTCATTATAAGGAGGTGTTTTCGCTAACTTAGCCTGAACTGCACGTGTTCGTCTCTACCGCCATTTCCCCAGTCAAGAAAGTAAGCGGCATACTGATTGGCTGATGCCTAAAAGCTGATGCGTAATTGGTTAGAATGTTTCTCCCTCACGGAGAAGTACTTTTAAGTAATGCATTTAATATACTGTATATACAGCACTATATAAAGTATGTATCCTATATACTATTGAGCTAAAATGTGTCTGTGTGTCTGTCCGCTTTCTTCGGAACCGTGCACAGCCTAAACGGCACATCGGAAAATTCTGCAACCATCACCAACTGATAGCCCATGAGCTTCCGATGTCTCTGTGAAGTTTCCTGGTCCTAGGTCACAATTACTGGGTCCGAAGGCCCCAGCACCGCGATAAAACTATAGAAAAGAACGCAGCCGTGAAAATCTTGAGCTTCACATTGCATGACATATACTGCTACTTGCCCGGAGGGCGGGTAGCAGTCAGTGATGTAGTCGAGACCACCAAGTCCGAGACTGAGACCGAGACCGAGACCTGATCCTGTGAGACCAAGATCGAGACCGAGATCAAAGGTTCGAGATCCAGATCTACCTTCCGAGAACGAGACCCTTAAAATTCGTGACCGAGATCGAGATCGAGACCAACCTAACCTAAAAAAATCCAGACCCCCCCCCCCCCCGCAAGACAAACGTGGCAACTCAAAACAGGGTGACTGATTAGTGAATACCTAGAGTCCCTTACTTTTACAAACTTTCATAAACATTCTGAATTGTGTCTGTTCAACCAAGCCACCATCATGAGTATGCCAATAACATGTATTTTTCATTCCGGTCTCGAGAGGTCTCGAAAGGTCTCGGGGAGAAAAACCGAGACCGCGTCTGTCGAGATCGAGACCGAGATCTAAATAGCGGAGACCGAGATCGAGATCGAGATCTGCAAATTGGGTCTCGAGATTGGTCTCGAGACCGAGACCGATCTCGAGACCTACATCACTCGGGGGTAGTGGGGGAGGGGGTGGGGTAATTGGTGGAGTGAGAGTGGGGGTAATGGGGGTGGGGGTAATGGGGGTAATGGCGTTTTTTAAATTTTGTAGCTGGATCACAGTGCTACCCGCCCGGAGGGCCAAGTCGTACAACGGTCGCGAGCGATAGCGAGCTACCGCTTGTAAATAACTAATGAGGGTCTAAATAGGTCATTAAAATATACTCTACAGAATCGGCAAAGGAAAACCTCTTTATAACGAACAACCTCTCTTCAACGACAGCAATGCTAATATATTTCGTTATAGAGAAGTTTTACCAGGGGTGTGCTGGGACCGGTTCGGTCCGGTTCGCCCGAACCGGTTGTTAAATTTTGATTGGATCACCGAACCGTTTGTTTGTTTTTAACAAATATTTAACAGTCAGTAGCAATTTATCTTGAAATTTGCAGTTTGTCAGTCAGTCTTGATGAATTTTACGAATATCAATATTTATTTATTTTTTGATGAAAAATTAGTTTATTTTTAGATAATCATGTCATTAGTGAGTATAAAGAATGTGTTAAATAATTTCTGCCAAAATGTTACAAAATGCTATTTGGAAAAGCTAAAATGCGTTGGCTTCCAAGGCTCCGCCCCGGACCCCGCTGGGGGAGCTACCGCTCACCCTAGACCCCCTACCTTAATGACTCGCGCCATTGGCGCTCGCCGATTTACACCCCATCTGTATCAGAACCGGTTGTTAAGAAATTGGCAGCACACCCCTGGGTTTTACTGTACATAACATATTTTCTAAACAATTTTTATATATCACACTGGGTAATGTAACAGTGAATAAAATTATTGAAAATAGCGAATTTTTTTTAGTTTTTCTTTGCTCATTTCGCCTCTCCCGCTTCCAATTGGTCTTGCTCCCACAGGAGGAGGGCCCCACATTTTGGGAAACGCAGACTTAAATTTTGTTAAACGCGTTCTTTACGTAATTAATGTGAAATTATTTAATTGGAGACTGAAGCTCCTCTTCTGATCAAGCCATTCTTGCCCCAAATGACTAAATCTGAACTGCATGCGGTAATGACCGGAGGAGCCACAATTGCGGGATCGGTATGGCTGCTTACATTTCCTTCGGTGTGGACCCTTCTCACTTACTCAGTGCTTCTTTCATGAGTGCCCCAGCTGCCCTCGGCTTCTCTAAGTTATTCTACCCCGACGTGGAAGTCTCACAAACCGAAGCCAAAGATATAAAAATTAAGAAAGGGTAAGATTAATTGCCATAATGGGAGAGTAAAGTATACTTCATGCGTTAAATTACAAACATCCGATAAATCTAAGTAGCTTTCCAGCTCATATTAAAATTATTTCATAGTTAAACAGGTCAGAAGGATTACGTGAGTTATCACTGACTTTTGGTTTCTACACAGTAACTTCGTATGAACTCAATTATTGGTTTAATTTTAACAACATAAACCTTTCCCACGACAACAACTTGAAGCCTTTTTATGCAGAATGTTCTGGAAGGCAAAGCTTTTCAAAATGAGGAACAAGTTCTATCAAGTATTTATTCGAGTATAAGGTTAAACGAAACAGTAGCATACCAAATTAATCCCTAATTAAAATTACCATTATCCTATTAAACTGGAGTTATTTTTCTTTTTACAACAACCCCTTTTTTTGTGCAAAAAAGGAGATAGCTGCTCTGGTAGTTACCGTTTTAAAAACTTTTTCCAATGCGTACAGTATAAAAAATATTTAAGGTTTAGTACGTACTGTATGTCCAAAACTGTATCTTAGAGTAAAGATTGAATTAGAGAGATATTTATCTTAATTGAAATGACCTGACTTCATTGTTTAATCCTTTCTGGTCCGAATTACTTACAAATCAGAAGAAAACATACATTTTTATGGGTTCATGTGAACCCGCTGGGTCGGAAAGGGTTAAGGAAAAGAAATTTACAAAATTTTACTACCCAAACAATTTTCATGAGGTAGCTTTTGAAAGCCTACGATTTAACACTTTTTATAAAATGGATGCTTCCACTAACTCTTTTTATCTGTTCTCTAAAGTTATATTATTGATTTTATAATTTTTTTTCCCCTTAGAACTGAAGCAAATGTGCTACACGCCGCATGTGAAGGTGTGACGATAGCCATTCCTCTTGTCGCAAATATTACTGCTAATCTTTTAGCATTTATTGCATTTATTGCTTTCGTCGACTCAATTTTGAATTGGTCTTGCCTACTTATTAACATTGACGATGGAGTTTGCACACTTTCCGTAAGTTATTATTATTATTATTATTATTATTTATGTATTCATAAATATAGAGCATAATCCCCTAAGAATAAATAAATTTAAGTTAAATTTAAAAACACAGAAGGTTCGTACTGGCTTGCCTGTGCAATTTCTCTCATTTGTATCTAAAAGGACCAAAACAAAAATGAATAAAACAAAAAATAACTAATACCTTATTTCCGTAAGCTTCTAATTGTTCAGTACTACTACTACTTGACAATAATATGAAACTTGCCGAGCCAATGGACAAAATGGAATACTGTTCAAATATAAATTGTTCCATCCAGCCATCGTGTTCTGCCTATCAGGCAGGTCCAACTCATGTGTCTCGCCAAAGTTTTCTATCCTGAGCTATCCTTTTCATCTCATGGTAGCTCCTGCCTGCCTTCAAATCATCCAGTCTCTCAAAAGCTACCTTACCCATACCAATTCTAGATCTTACTTCCTTATTGCAATCTCTATTGTTGGTTAATAAACTTCCCAGATATTTAAGCTGCTCAGCTTCTTCTTAGGTCCGATTTCCTATCGTTAGGTTCATTTGTGCTCCTTTCCTTCTTGCAATTTTCATTACCTTTGTCTTGGTTCCATTAATTCTCATTCCGAATTCTTCCGCTGTTGTTGTCAAACTATTAACCATTCTTTGCAGTCCTTCCTCAGTACTACAAACAAATGCCTTGTCATCTGCAAACCTTACAAATTTGACCAATTTACCTCCCACTCTGATTCCCTCTTCCATATCTGAGAGTGCTTCTATTATCATTGCTTCCACATAGATGTAAAATAACACGGGGGACAAGGAGCATCTTTGCCTGACCTCTCTCCCAACCAATCCAGACTCCGATTCTCCTCCTGCAACTCTAACATTCACAGTCTGCCCAAGATAGATTTTTTATCAGCCTACGGTCCCTCCAGTCAACATTAATATTCTTCAATATTTCCATTAGTTTCCTCCATTGGAGTCTGTCAAAAGCTTTTTCAATGTCAATAAAACAAACAAACTTTTCCTGATGATGTTCCAGACCTCTCTCTCCCATCATTCTCATAATACCAATAGCTTCTCTTGTTCCGCATTTTGACCTAAATCCTACGTAACTGATCCTCTCCAATGTACTGCTCAGCTCTGTTCGTTAGTCTTTTGGTTAGTATCCTTAGCATTATTTTTGATGCATGGCTGACCAAGCTTATGGTTCGAAATTCTGAACACTTGGTGGCTCTGGGTTTCTTGGTGATAGTAATCTTAGAGACTCTCATAAAATCAGCAGGCCAGTCTCCACTTTCATACATGTTTCTGCACAATACATTCACCTCCTCTCCAGCATCACCTTCAAGACTCTTCAGAAGTTCTGCTGGTACATCATCTGGTCCTGGGGCCTTGCCATTTCTTAGGTCTTTTACAGCCATCTCTACTTCTCTTTCCAATATGTCCGGTCCCATACAATCTACTTCCACCTCATCTGCTTCCTCCATTTCGATGTTATTAGGTTTGTTCTCTTTGTCATACAGTTCTTCAATATATTCAATATATAAATTGTTAAAGAAATTAATTTCAACTAATTACACTGGTCAACATTCATTTTATTGCCAATCATATTAGAGTGATTTTGGGGTAACTTTGTGGTGCTGATTCCGAATATGACATCGGTTTTGCTAGATTGGCTTAATTTATGAGATAATTGGTACCCCATTGAAACACGTAAAAATGCAAAAAATTTAATGTTCAGGCGGAGCCTACTTACTGGTTGGGTGGCCGATGACTTATATACGGAGGGGAATATTCTAGAATGATCGCGGAGTAAACACTAAGAATATTCGCGTGTCTCACCATCTAGAATGTTCCGGTAGTTTCCCATATGCACGCGTTATGGTTACGTTTCCTATTAATTGAGGGTATTCATTATCTCAAGAACTAGAGCCAAATCGGAAAAACTACTTTCATTTTGGAATTCAGCAACCCCAAAATACCCTAAATTCGTACGAATTTCCTTGGCAACGAAACAAAAAATTTTTTTTGTTGAGCTGTGTTATCTTTGCTGAGCAAAAATTTTGAAACAATTAAAATACTAGCTAAAGTGAGCCCTACGGTCCCATTGAACTAGACCTGCGGTGCTGGGGCCTTCGGGCCTCCAATTACTAGGGGGACCAATTATTCGGTCAATAAAACTATAGAAAAGAACGCAGCCATGAAAATCTTAAGCTTCACATCCGACCTCATTGTGTCAAGATTTGTGAAGCTGCATTTAAAATCCAGTTCCTCGTGAACTTAAACTAAATATTAAGCTTTCGCTGCTTTAATAATTTCTTTTCAAAATCTTTGGTATGAAATTATTTGCTGTAACTTTTTCGGTATGTAAGTATTTATAGCCCAAGATTTGGCTAATCTGGCCCTGGTGTCAATGGAAAATATGGATGTTTGTTCGCTACTTGCAGCTATCCAGAAGGTGCAAGAGGGGTTGGTACTCCTGAGAGGAGCGATGGATACTCAAGCTACAACCTGCAGTGGTTTGGTAGAAGTATGTACTGTCACTTCTTCCCGGGTGGAGGCACTAGAAAGATGGAGGGTGCAGTCTTTCCCACCAACATTGCCAAGCAATACTGGAGTAGTCTAAGCATCATAATCCTGTTTGCATATACGTTTTGTGTTTCATATTTATCAATTATTACGAAAGAAATGTTTTATAACTTGAAGAGCCTAATCATTTTGATTAATCAGTAAAGTAACATAAATATCATCAACTGTTGCAGCAAAATAGAAGTCAACATCTTCCTTCCTTGACTAATCAATTTTAAAATTAGAAAGAGCCGTTTTGAGCAGAAAACTGAGATTTGTTTATAAAAAACCTCTGAACAGGTAGCTAGAACAACGTGAAAAAAGTGTTAGCAGCTGACGAGGAAGCTTCTAACAGTGGCTGCATCCTCCAGCGCGGGACACGTCAACGCGAAGAAGAGGCGACGTCAAACCAAAACATCAACGCGCTGGTGGCCAAACTTCCTCAAATCTCCGTGCAGCGGGCTGTCTATGGTTGGCCAGACTGGCAGTCGACGACCTGTTGCGTGGCACGGTCAGAGTGCCGATCGGCTCCCTGGGCCGGACCTATTCTCAGCGTGCTATTTTTTCAATTACAGGGAGCAATTGCGTGCTCCCCGAACTACTCTTACTCTCTTACATACAGAAGTATAATATTAACATATTACAGTACAACGTAGATGGCCTCACAAACCAAATCATGCAGCTTAGGGAATTCGTACACAAACAAAACATTCACATTGCACTTATACAAGAAACAAAACTAAAACGCACACACAAAACACCCACCATCCCTGACTTCACGGCGATCGGTCAAGATCGTACTGGGGGTAACGGGGGTGGACTCATCACTTACATACGTAAAAGCATTAGCTACACTGATGCTACCCAAAACATTACAAACAAAATCCAAGCAGATAACACGATAGAAATACAGGCAGTTAACATTAAAACACGCGCAAAACACAACACCACACTAATAAAACATTTACATCCCACTAGATAGTTCACCTCAGGTGCCAGCCAATTACAATCCACAGTTACACAATCTGGCCTCTCTCACTAATGTCATCTTAGGAGGAGACTTCAAAGCCGAATACACTAGTTGGTACCTGCACGACCAAAGTAACACCAGAGGCGTCAACATATCCACACTAAACAGCCTCTTTATTCTTAACAATACAGAAGAACATACACACATACCACATCAAACAGGATACTCAAACTCCTCCCCAGACATAACGTTCTGTTCCCTCTCACTAGCAACACATACACAATGGAGAACAGAAAAACAACTGTCATCAGACCACCTGCCCATCATCATTACAACACATTCTACACTCTGCCCCAACAGCCTTAGGCACACACAGAAATTACAAGAAAGCTGATTGGGAAAGTTCAAAATACAGACTGAGGAACAATTCACCACATTAAACAGCACACCCATCATAAACATCAATACAACACTCAAGACATTTAATCAGATCATCAATAATGCAAACAAATACATACCCAAGGGCAACATTAGGAAATACAACCCAAATTACACTAGAGAAATAGCCCACCTCATAAGGCAACGTAACAACCTCAAATATAACACACAAACACCACACACAGAAGCCATAAAACAGCAGATACAACAGCTCAACACAGAAATAAACAACAAACTCAAAGAAAAACAAACAGAAACATTCAGGGAATTTCATAACAACACTAAACCACTCTAGAGATGCATCCAGGCTATACAAGACTATAAACAGCATTACCCACTCTAACAGCGGCATTCACACCTCACACGTGGCTTTCTGTCGCAGCCAAAATAATATCCCAACATACACACAACAAGCTAACATTCTAGTTAATCACTACGCAAAGATAAGTCACTTAAACAGAGACAACAACCAGAAACACGCAGACAGACAAACAGCCAGACACAAGAAAACCTACAGACTCGACACGACCATACACCCTTCAATACAGACCAGACCACCAAGATCATTAAAAACATTAAGAATTCGAAGGCTACTGGACCAGACAACATATCTAACATACACCTTAAACACTTGGGCCCACAAGGAATACTAGCTCTCACAAATATCAGCACATATTCATACCAACACTGTTTTATTCCTGGCATATGGAAGCAAGGTAAAATTATTACACTCCTCAAACCAAACAAAAATCCAACAGAACCAGCTTCCTATAGACCCATTACTTTACAATGCACACCTTCCAAAGTAACAGAAATACTAATCTTACAAATCACCAACCCACACATTCCACTATCGCCTACTCAACATGGATTCAGACATCACCACTCAACCACGACATTACTCACTAACCTCACGCAGCACATCATGGATGGCATCAACTCCAAACGACCAGCTCAACGTACACTATTAGCAACAATAGACATTAGTAAAGCATTTGATGCTATCCCACGCTTCCCTCTCATAAACAAAATACTCAACACAAACCTGCACAATAACACCAAAAGGTGGCTGAGCAACTACTTTCAGGAAGATACTCACATGTCACATTTAATGGCAAGTCATCAAAAACAAGCTTTCTCCGAACGGGGTCCCTCAAGGCTCTGTTCTCTCACAACACTCTTCAACTTACTGTACATGCATGACATTCCAACCCATAGATAACAAGCTTACATTATCATCATATGCAGATGACATCACTCTAACATCCACCCACAACACATCGACACCGCTACAAATAACCTACAAACATACATAAACAGTATACAAGACTGGCTCACACACAATAGACTCAAAGTAGCGCCCACAAAATCAACCATCACCTTGCTTGCATGTTTGTAGTTTGCATGGTATGACAGTGAGTTAAGACTGTGTTTGCATGGTTTGTAAGCGTTCTTATTTTACTTCTTTTCATCTTTCACCCCTCTCCTATATTCTCCGACTATTTTTCTGACTTGTCGGCAGTGGCCGGCGGATGATGATGGTGAGACTTTTTCCCTCTTTTTCTGAATGAATGTTAACCCACGAATGATAGGTGTTGCTCCTTACTTAACCCCTTATTCTCCTCTCTTCTCTTAACCCCCTACTCTCTCCTTTCTCTCGGGCTAGCCTTAGAGTGGATCTTAGGGTCTTTGTTAGCCTTAGCTTCTGTAGATCTGTAGATCTTTTGCAAACCACATTCAGGACATTAAAAACAAATGTACGTCAAGACTTAACACGCTTAGGGTACTAACAGGCACAAACTTTGGACACCAGCAGGAAACAACATCACTCATATACAAACAATATATTCGCTCAGTTATGGACTATGGTAGCCCATGCTAGGCACCCATTACAGTATCTCAAACACACACATAAACACCTTACAGACAATACGAAACAACGCACTTCGTATCATTACAGGATGCACTCAAACAACACCAATAGAACACCTGCACACAGAAACAAAAATACTGAAAGTTAGGGAACATTTAGACACGAGGGGAACACAATTCATGGCAGCAGCGACAACTAACCCACAACACCCTTGCCACTACATGTACAATCATGCACCAACACCTCGCACCATTAAGTTAACACCAGAGAGACATAACCAAATACTCCATTCCATACCACGCCCCACAGACACCACACAGTACCGAAAACACACACACACACACACACACACACACACACACACACACACACCTAACCCACAAAGCACTGACACGACTCGGTCCGAATGCGGTCCTAGGTGCGAAGCCGCCACCCATTAACAGGTCAGAGACCAGCCTGAGAAGATCGGATCGAGTTTACTTAGCACGATTCTGATGTGGACATCACCCCACCTTACAGTCATATAAACACAGACTAGACAACTCCACTGACTACACCTGCCACCTGTGCCAGGACACACCACAACAATTGAACACATTATGACAGACTGTACCACTCTAGTACAACATAGAACACAACACAACATCACTAGTGCGTTGAACCTCTGGTCCACTCCGGAGAGGGCGATCGGTTACTTGCGTGCCGCCGGCTTGCTCAATCAGGGTGGGCTGATCGGCTAAACAACAACAACAACAACAACAACAACATTGCCAAGCTCCACCTCTGTGAGGGTTCCATCCAGTGGCGAAACTAGGTTGTTATGGGCCCTGGTGCAAAATATTCACATGGGCCCCCGTAAAAAAAACACGTCACAATGCGTGTTGATAAATATTTACAAACTTTAGACACAATATATCTACTCACCGTTTATTTTAAAGTCAACTTTTCTGGCTTTCATTTCAAAGCACTTAATGCAAAACCAACCTTAGGTTTGTTGTAGCTCAGACCACTCTGCATGAAACATTACTGTTTAGCCAGTTTAGGCCAACAATTTGAATAGCGTATCTCTCTATTTTTAACATGGCAACAATAATATTTACTTTTTTATAGTTATTCTTATTAGCTAATCTTTAGATTTGTATTTGCTTTATAAGTACAATTTTTATATATTAAACAAATCTATGATGGGCCCCCCCAAGGCTGTGGACCCCGGTGCATTGTACCGCCTGCATCCTCGGTAGTTTCGCCACTGGTTCCATCAGAGTATGATGGGGCAAGGGTACAGGGGCTCTCTCAGCCTCCTTCGCCAATACCCGGACACACCCCACTCAGAGATGGAACACTGCAGGAGGAATTCCCGCTTCTTCTAAATGGTCAAAGATCTGTGAGGGGCAGGGTGCAGCCTACTTCCAGATTCATGAATGCAGAGCCCTCTGCGCCTCAGCCTACTCCTGGATCCATGAATGCAGAGCCCTCTGCGCCTCAGCCTACTCCTGGATCCATAAGTGCAGAGCCCTTTGCCTCTAAGCCTCATTCTGGATCCATGAGTGCAGAGCCCTCTGCCTCATCCTGGACCATGAGTGCAGAGCCCTCTACCTCATCCTGGATCCTTGGATGCGGACACTGCTACATCGCCAGCTCAATACCATCTCACACAGGGTACTCCCCAAGGGGCCTTGGTGAATCGGGATGCTGGGAATGCAGTCGTGGGTGGTAAGGAGAATGGTGGTAAGGAGGGACCGGAAGCGAGCGACCTCTCCGAGAACTGCAACCACTGCGGTAGCTAATGGCGGTGGTCCCACTCATGCACCGGCTAGAGGGGATCAGTCTGTGGCAAAGGCTGGCAGGGAACGGCAGAGTATCATAGGGGTTGCCAAAACAGATCGTATGATGGCCGTACCAACGAAGACTGCAAACATTTTCGTCTCGAGATGTCGACCTGATCTTACGGCCGAGGAGCTGCAGGCATTTGTGGAAGATAAAGTGAACCTTCAGGTTACATGTAGGAAAATTGACTCCAGGTGGACTACGTACAGTTCCTTTCAAGTTACAGCAGTCTGTGATACTCCAGGGGTACTTATGGATCCAGTAGTATGGCCGGAACAGGTATATGTACGGCGGTTCTATGAGAAGAAGGGAAGGAAACACCTGCAGCTCTTCTTGCAAGTGCTGGAGAGCGTAATTATGGAGACATCATGCGTCGTACTGTGGAGGAAAATCTAGCTGGTCTCGGCTGTAACTGCTGTGCCTGGTATAAGTGGAATTCAACATGTAGAGATGGCTGTCAGAACTCCTGCACCTTCCTAACTGCAACATTCAAGGTAATCTCTTATAACTGTAGAGGCCTAAGCTTAGGCAATAACAGCAAACACAGGCGGATCATAATTGATAAGCTGCTAGAGGATGCTGATATTCTGTCTGCAGGAAACATGGCTATGGAAACAGGACTTAAAGGACCTGAATAGTCTGTCCAATAACTTTCATGGGATAGGAGAGGCCACCAGAGATAAACAAGATGGTCTCCTTGCAGGCCACCCACCTGGTGGGGTAGTTATTCTATGGAGGTTGGGGTATGGGAAATATATTAATGAACGGACGACCACTTCTTTCATCATCTTCCAAAGACTCATTTCCTTCTCGAAACCTTCCAAACCACTTGCAAACAGTCTTGTTTGTAACAACTTCGTCTCCGTAGACAACTGCAAGCATTCCGTGCGTTTCTGTAGCCGTCTTACCAAGTTTAAAACAAAATTTGATGTTTGCACGTTGCTCAAATTTCGACATTTTCTGCAAAATCGCAGACGCCACAAAAACGTCTTCACACAAAGCAATGCCACGGCGCACTGGTGCGTAGTTGAATGGTGTTTGTTGCATCTGGCAAGTGGCCAAGGTGACGTCATCAGCCATACACACTGACATCACCTAGTGACACGCGTTCATTAGTCGCGGGACTATTTACCGAACTTTTTGATCACACCTCGTATGCCTTTTAAGGCAGTTGATAATGAAGAAGATTACCTCATTAAATTGGGGCAGGTCAGCAGTATTATTGATGAGTTGGATACGACATGCGTAGCTGTTATTGGTGACTTTAATCCTAATGTGCTTAATGATAAGTCTTTGTTTAGCAACCACGTAAAAGCCTTCTGTGAAAATAATAACTTGACCCTTTCATCCATGTTTAGTCTTCCTGGTGATAGCTTTACTTATGTTAGTGATAGTTGGCACACCACCTCATGGTTGGATCATTGTATTTGTACACCTGATTCAAATCAGGCAGTTCTGAATGCTTACAGGAAAGTTCACCGCCATCAATTCACCGCGGGAAAGTTCACCGCCATCAATTCACCGCGAGGTAATTTCACCGCGAGGTAATTTCACCGCGAGGTAAGTTCACCGCGAAGTAATTTCACCGCAAGGTAAGTTCACCGTAAATGAATAAAATTAAAAAGAATTTTTTAACTTAACAAGAATTTAATATAGGTTTAGCAACACTATTTAAAAACATTAAAATATAATTAGGACAAAAATTAAAAAAGTATTTAATTTTTATTTAGCCAGAAAATTTAAAAACAAATAATATATAATTATGAAAAATATTTAACCACATTTAATTTTTATTTAGCCACAAAATTTAAAAACAAATAATATATAATTAGGAAAAATATTTAACCACACTATTTAAAAACATTAAAATATAATTAGGACAAAAATTAAAAAAGTTAGGTTAGGTTAGGTTAGGTCCTAACCTAACCTAACCTAACTTTTTAAAAACATTAAAATATAATTAGGACAAAAATTAAAAAAGTTAGGTTAGGTTAGGTCCTAACCTAACCTAACTTTTTTAATTTTTGTCCTAATTATATTTTAATGTTTTTAAATAGTGTGGTTAAATATTTTTCCTAATTATATATTATTTGTTTTTAAATTTTGTGGCTAAATAAAAATTAAATGTGGTTAAATATTTTTCCTAATTATATATTATTTGTTTTTAAATTTTGTGGCTAAATAAAAATTAAATACTTTTTAAATTTTTGTCCTAATTATATTTTAATGTTTTTAAATAGTGTTGCTAAACCCTATATTAAATTCTTGTTAAGTTAAAAAATTGTTTTTAATTTTATTCATTTTACGGTGAACTTACCTAGCGGTGAACTTACCTCGCGGTGAATTGATGGCGGTGAACTTTCCCGCGGTGAATTGATGGCGGTGAACTTACCGCACATGGTTCTGAATATGGCAGTTTTGTACTCCTACGCTAGTTCTGACCACATGCTCCTATTAATTAAGTTTGATGTTAATTGTATTCCAGTGCTATCACAGGTAAATGATGCACATAATGCGAAGCTAGATTGGTCCAAAGTTGATGATGAGGGCAAACAACAGTATTGTAATAAATCTGATGTATTGCTAAGTAATATATGTATCCCTAATGATGCTCTAGCTTGTCAGGATGTAAAATGTAGAATGCAAACACATATTTTGGAATTTAAAGACATGTATGAACAAATTGTTTCCTCTCTCAATAATGCTAGCCTAGACTTAAATACCTTTAGGAGAAAAAAATTATACATGTAGACCTGGCTGGAGCGATTATGTGGCTGAACTTCATAATGCATCCAGAGATGCTTTTTTAATGTGGTGTGAACAAGGGAAGCCAAGGCAAGGCCCTGTATTATAACAAAAACAGAGAGCTAATGCCATGTTCAAGTATGCAGTAAGGTACATAAAAATTCATAAGGATGAGTTAAGCAGGGATGTTCTGGTTAGAAAGCTTGCCAATAACAATCCAAAAACTTTTGGGAAGAATTAAAAACAATGAATAATAGTGCAATGTCTCTCCCTGCTAATATCGAAAATGTAACTGGGACTGAAAATATATCATAGTTAAATTATGGAAGGAACACTGCAGTGAGTTATTCAACTCTGTATATAAGAACAATAATGTGAATTGTGATGCTACCTATAGTCCAGATATAAGAGTTAGTGTATTTGAGACTAAACAGGCCATAAAATGTTTAGATTGTAACAAATCATGTAGTATTTAATGGTATTTCTGCTGAGCATCTGAAATTTAGTAGCGACAGATTAGTGTCTCTGTTAGCTTTGTGCTTTACAGGTTTACTGATACATGGTGTTTTGCCGGATACAATGTTATCCGTTGTTTTGGTGCCAGTACTAAAAGATAAAAGGGTAAAATCAACAGTAAAGATAACTATACGCCAGTAGCCTTGGCGAGTATTATGTCTAAGGTGTTTGAATATATACTCATTAATAGACTTGAATGTTACTTCTATACTAGTGATAACCAATTTGGTTTCAAAAAGAAACACAGTACAATATGTACTAATGTATATTTGTTTCCTGGATGTTTCTAAGGCATTTGATCGTGTTAATCATAACAAATTATTCGTGAAACTTGTAAATCGTAATGTACCCGGTTACTTGGTCCGTATATCAATATGCTGGTATAATCACCAGACAATGATTGTAAGATGGAGTGAGGTTAATTCAGAGCCATTCTCTGTGACATGGTGTCAGGCAGGGAGGGATATTATTCCCCTGGGCCACTACTTATTCATTGTTTATATGAATAATCTATCTGTTGTGCTGAACACCTGTAAAATAGGCTGTTATATTAGTACAATGATTGTTAATCATCTGATGTATGCAGATGATCTTGTTCTTATTGTTATTTTTATATATTTTGATTGGGTTCAGAATCCCAGCTGAGCCTTGAACGGCCAAGCTCTGAGGGGCTACTTTAACTTATAGCCTAAGTTAAGCTAGACTAAAACAAACTTACGGACTTGGAGGTCCGATTAGGTTCTACCTCAGGGTTGCTGACTCGATGTGGGCCTACTTTAGGCTTCAGTTGCATAAAATTAAGAAAAAACCAAAAGGGGCACTAATAACTATTTATGGTCTTCTTTCTAAACCTTGCAACAACAACAACACAACCTGCACCATTGCACGATGCAACAATCTTGTATCTAAACAACCAAACTGAAATGCAAGAGAGCTCTCTATAAGACCACGCCCTGTATGATCTGTACACCGTATGATCTGTAAAGCATACGTATCAAATTTGAAGCAAATTGAACACCATTTAGAGGTTGCACACTTATGTCACCTCTGATACCTTAGCCCATTGTAACCAAATCTGGAGAACGTCCCAACTTCCAACATATTGTAATGTTTTCTTTTCTTTCACAGGTGCAAAAAGTGTTGAAAATGGAAAGAAAGAAGATCTGGCTGATCGAAAAGACTCCAGTCGAAGAGCTCTTAGGAGCAAGATTGCCATCCCGGGAGAAAGTCCTCCTCTGCTTTATGTACCATCACCTGGAGCTGAAGGAAACAATCCCCCTTGCCATCAAGTCTACGAGTATCAAGCTTCAAGAAGTTTGGAAGAAGGCGAATATCCCCGTGAAGACAGAGGAGAACATTAGAGCTGCCATACTAAAGCTGTACAAAAAGTACCAAAACTTGAAGAAGGAGAAGTCGAGAGAGATGGACAAAGCCATTATGAAGCGTCAGGTGTGGAAGGGAGACCTTGCTGACCTTTTCGATATCGCTTGTCAAGGTGTGATGAGTATGAGTTCAGTTCCGGCTGGCTGGGCTGGGGTGGATAGGAAACACACCATGGCTGTCAAACGGAAAGAAGCAGCAGCTAAGAACGTCCCAACTTCCAACATATTGTAATGTTTTCTTTTCTTTCACAGGTGCAAAAAGTGTTGAAAATGGAAAGAAAGAAGATCTGGCTGATCGAAAAGACTCCAGTCGAAGAGCTCTTAGGAGCAAGATTGCCATCCCGGGAGCAAGTCCTCTGCTTTATGTACCATCACCTGAAGCTGAAGGAAACAATCCCCCTTGCCATCAAGTCTACGAGTATCAAGCTTCAAGAAGTTTGGAAGAAGGCGAATATCCCCGTGAAGACAGAGGAGAACATTAGAGCTGCTATACTAAAGCTGTACAAAGAGTACCAAAACTTGAAGAAGGAGAAGTCGAGAGAGATGGACAAAGCCATTATGAAGCGTCAGGTGTGGAAGGGAGACCTTGCTGACCTTTTCGACATCGCTTGTCAAGGTGTGATGAGTATGAGTTCAGTTCCGGCTGGCTGGGCTGGGGTGGATAGGAAACACACCATGGCTGTCAAACGGAAAGAAGCAGCAGCTAAGAACGTCCCAACTTCCAACATATTGTAATGTTTTCTTTTCTTTCACAGGTGCAAAAAGTGTTGAAAATGGAAAGAAAGAAGATCTGGCTGATCGAAAAGACTCCAGTCGAAGAGCTCTTAGGAGCAAGATTGCCATCCCGGGAGCAAGTCCTCTGCTTTATGTACCACCACCTGAAGCTGAAGGAAACAATCCCCCTTGCCATCAAGTCTACGAGTATCAAGCTTCAAGAAGTTTGGAAGAAGGCGAATATCCTCGTGAAGACAGAGGAGAACATTAGAGCTGCTATACTAAAGCTGTACAAAGAGTACCAAAACTTGAAGAAGGAGAAGTCGAGAGAGATGGACAAAGCCATTATGAAGCGTCAGGTGTGGAAGGGAGACCTTGCTGACCTTTTCGACATCGCTTGTCAAGGTGTGATGAGTATGAGTTCAGTTCCGGCTGGCTGGGCTGGGGTGGATAGGAAACACACCATGGCTGTCAAACGGAAAGAAGCAGCAGCTAAGAACGTCCCAACTTCCAACATATTGTAATGTTTTCTTTTCTTTCACAGGTGCAAAAAGTGTTGAAAATGGAAAGAAAGAAGATCTGGCTGATCGAAAAGACTCCAGTCGAAGAGCTCTTAGGAGCAAGATTGCCATCCCGGGAGCAAGTCCTCTGCTTTATGTACCACCACCTGAAGCTGAAGGAAACAATCCCCCTTGCCATCAAGTCTACGAGTATCAAGCTTCAAGAAGTTTGGAAGAAGGCGAATATCCTCGTGAAGACAGAGGAGAACATTAGAGCTGCTATACTAAAGCTGTACAAAGAGTACCAAAACTTGAAGAAGGAGAAGTCGAGAGAGATGGACAAAGCCATTATGAAGCGTCAGGTGTGGAAGGGAGACCTTGCTGACCTTTTCGACATCGCTTGTCAAGGTGTGATGAGTATGAGTTCAGTTCCGGCTGGCTGGGCTGGGGTGGATAGGAAACACACCATGGCTGTCAAACGGAAAGAAGAAGCAGCTAAGAAACTTGAACTTCGAAAACGAAAGCATGCTGAAGAAGCTGAAAAGATCTCCGAGAAAATGAAGCTGGATAGCATATCCTCTAGCTCAACGGCGACAACAGATGATGATGATGAAGATTTTGCTGCGCCATTAGCCTCTAAGTCACCTCGTCGTTCCAAGAACACACTTGATCCAACACTCGTGGCTACTTGGGATAGAAAACAACTCTCTATTCGACAAGCAAGCACTTCCTTCATTGCAACTGCTAAAAGTCTCGGACAAGCTGTATCGGAGATTATTATTTCGCCATCAACTGTTCATCGAGCACGTGCCAAGTATCGAGAGAAAATGGCCAAACAACTTGAGGAGTCGATCTTCAGAGATCCACCTCTCTTAGTTCTGCACTGGGACAGCAAACTACTACCCCACGCTGCTGGCGGAAGTTCTAGAAGCTTGGAAGACAGAGTAGCTGTTGTGGTAACAGGGAAGGAGTTCGAGCATCTTCTTGGAGTGTCTGTTGCCCAGGATGGTACTGGTGAACAAATGGCTCGAGCCGTCATCCAGGAGCTGCAACGATTTGGAATTCAGGACCGCATCATTGGCACTACGGCGTCCAATACCGGACTTCTGCAAGGGGCATGTATGAGGATTGAACAGCTCCTTGGTCGGTCGGTCTTGTGGTTGCCTTGCCGTCACCACATTTATGAGCTCATTTTGAAGGAGGTCTTTCATAAGTCCCTGGGGCCAACAAGTGGTCCTGAAATTCTGTTGTTTCGACGATTTCAGCAGCGTTGGGACTTTATTAACAAAAATTGTTTCAAAACCATGATCGATGAAGAAGAGCCAGCCACTAGGTACTTGGAAGATGAACGAATCAGGATGGTGAGTTATCTTCGTGGAGTCATTGAAAGTTCATGTCACCCGAGAGAAGATTATGAGGAACTCCTCAAGCTGTCGCTCCTTTTCGTTAGAGGCTGGGGGTGGAGCTGAGTTCTCCTTCAGAACTCCAGGAGCCCATCATCAAGTCAGGTGAATGGCGAAAGCTATCTATGTGCTGAAAATGGGTTTGTTCCGGGAGCAACTGGAACTCACCGACCGAGAGGTGAAGGGATTGCACGACGTGCCCCTTTTTACGTGTTTCATTTATGTCCGGTTCTGGCACGAGCCAGTGGTCAGTAGGTGGGCCCCCCAAAAATGACCGAGACATGATTCAACTGTTGATTTCATATCCGAACAAGGACCTGGGACAGGCTGCCTTGAGAGTTGCCAAAAGGCATCTATGGTATCTCTCGGAGACTCTAGTCGGCTTGGCTTTCCTTGATGAACGGATATCGCCAAATGAGAAAGAAAAGATGTTCCAGGCCTTGAACAAACCTGCGTCGAGGAAGGAACTCAAACGACTCGAGTGGAAAAACCTGACTTTTTAAGGTAAAGATCTGAGCAACTTCGTTACTCAAAGGACGAAGACATTCTTCGACAATTTCGGCGTCGGGGATGTCGACAACATAGAGGAGTACACCAAAAATAACGGCTTGAGAGAGTCAGTCAACGCGCTGAAAGTCGTAAACGACACAGCGGAGAGGGGAATTGCATTAATCAAGCAATTCAATGATTCAGTCAGGGACGAGAAGCAAAAACAATTCTTGTTGCGGATTGTTGAACACCATCGAAAGGAGGTGCCGAAAAGAACCAAGGCGGGAACGTCCTTGTACCAATTCAAAAATTGATTAGGATTTTCTGATTTTAATACTAGAGTTTTTTTATTTTCTGTGCTTCCAAGGGAGAATTCTTTTGTAATACTGAAGAAAATTTTGTATTATTAAATTGTATTGTATTGTGTAATGTGTATTGATTTGAAGTTTCCAATTTTATTATTAGAGTTTTTCATTTTCCGTAGTTCCAAGTGTACTATTGGTAATTTTTCCAGTGTATAAATTTCACATTTACTACATGTATTTAAAAATAACTTCTTAATTTTTATATGTAAATCTGTATAACTTAGAATTTAACCCTCTTTTCTCAGTCTTTTAAAATTTGTCTTTACGAATAGGTTATAGAAATTTTCTGTTTTGTTTTTCATTCAATATTGATTTTAATTTCACATTGTTATTAAACAGCCTGAAGATGAGCGTATTGCTCGAAACGTTGCGCAATAAAGAAGACTTTTCATGGCATTTACATTTCTCCTTGTCATTGGATTTCTCCTAAATATTAAATTGAAGCTCTGTAGAAGCAACCCGCATGATTATATATATATAAATATATATAATATATAATATATATATATATAAAAATATATATATAATATATATAATATATATATATATATATATATATATATCTATATATATATAAATATAAAATATATATAAAATATATATAAATATATATATAAATATATATATATAATAAATAAATAAATAAATAAGCAATGCTGCATCAATCAGCTGAGTCATCATATCGCCTTGGGACAACAATGGCTCTTCCTCTTCTAGATTTTCTAACACTTATTTCTCCATCTGTAAAAGGGCTCAGCACACTTTTGAAGGTGTGTGAAAGTTATGGGAAGGATAACGACATAAAATATAATTCTGCTAAAAATCATGTTATGATTATGAGGACCAAGACCTACAAATATATAACATTTCCTGAATTTCAATTGAATGGTATGGTGCTGTCAGAAGTAACTCAGACTAAGTATCTTGGCCACATACTAAATGATAGTCTTTCAGATGACTATGATATTCCAAGGCAATGTAGACAATTATATACTTTGGTTAGAAAATTTCACACGTGTACATTAGATGTTAAGTTGAGTTTGTTTAAAACTTTGGATCAGTAAAAGAAAGCCACCCCCAGCCTTCTTTAGTTAGCTTTATAAGGCTAACTAACGAAAATATAACGACCGAACCTAACCAATCGTCAAGGGCGTACAGTTGACCTAACAATTGGTTAGGTTAGGTCGTGATATTTTGGTTAGTTAGCCTTATAAAGCTAACTAAAGAAGGCTGGGGGTGCTTTCTTTCATTGATCCAAAACTTTTTGTACTCCAGTGTATACAGCTCATTTGTGGTGGAACTACAGGATGTATAATTTGAGAAAATTATATGTTGCATATAATAATTTTTAGGAATATATTAAGAACTCCAAGATTTATAAATGGTGCTCCTTCTAACTGTACCAGTGTCATTCGCAATTTTGTATTTAGATTTATCACTAGGCTTGGTGAGTCAGTCAATAAGATAATAGAAGCCATGGTTAGTGGACTGGTCTCCGATATGTTTTGTAAATCTCAAATCTGGAAGCATTGGCGTAGGCAACTGTATGTTCATTATGCACACTGTAGAGTGTGCCACTTTTAATAAATATTTGAAATTTTGAGGTGCAATATTCTCATGTGGTGATCCCTGCTACTTTATTGACAAATATGAAGTTTTAACCCATTCTGAAAATATTTGACCCCGGATCGGGGGCATTGAAATTTTGACCCCAGCCTGTGACGTCATGAGACCGGTTTTTCATATGTATGTGGCCATAAAATCTTTATTTATTAACCGATTCGAATGATTCTTGTGTCAATTGATGCAGAATTGGAAATACTTTCTTCTTCATACCAAAACAGTAACTTTTACTATGAGTGTTTGGTCGAAAACTCAGGTAATCTATAAAAATTAGACAAATTTGGTGCAATACAAGAGACATTGTGGGTGTGACCGCCACCCTGAAGCATCATCCCAAATCAGCTTCGTGGCAATGGGCCCATCTGAAAAGCATAATAATAAGAAATAGGCTTATTCCGATGGGTGGGAACAATTTTGAACATGTCAAAGTTGAAATAAACCTTTCACAGAAACGGAATGAAAAGTCAAAATTGTCAATGACATGATAAAAACCTCATTGTTTTTTGTTTTTTTAAAGCATATAAAAGTAATATAAAAAACATTCCTTTGAACCCTCCTTGCCAGTTTAATGCCAATTCGGTTACCGTCGAAGACCCTGAAAAAGGAGAAATTGTTAATAATAATTAATTCATAATATTAACCCAGATTAAATACTGAAAATATTTTAATGCATGAAACAGTATATAGAACACTCACCTTTTAGTTTTTCAAGTAGTTTCGCAAACTGCTCTTCTTGTAGATTTCAGGAAGAAGGCGTCTTTCATTTTCAACAAGTTGAAGGAGGAAATGGCGTTGCTGTTCATTAATGGTGAGGCTCTTAGCATAATCTTCAATAAGTTTCACTCCCCTTTTCAGCCGTATCATTTGTTACCTTCATGTCTCGCACGTAAGAAGCTAAGCGAATATAGTCCTCGTGTTTCTCCCATTCTTCTACTGGTCTTCTCAACCAATCCCCATTTGATTTAAAGAGCCTCAGAAAATGCCATGATTTTGGACCAGCAAGGTCGGAAAGCTTGGTTCCTTCCCTGAGTATAGGGAAGACTGGATGGTCAGTTTTCATGTCATAAATCTTTTTCTCTGACTTTTTTAAGGCATTGGCAATCTTAGCCTTCTCTGCATTGTTGACTTTGTGTGAAAATAAGGAGAGTGGTATCACTTCTTCCACAAAGTACCACATTTGCCTATCAAGAGCTTTAAGACCTGCACCTGCCACTTCACTGTTATGTTTTTCATAGGTTTTCAGATCGTGATATGAGCTTAAATCATTAAAAGAAGAATCTGCGGCGTTGTCTGAATGTAGCCATGCTTTATCGTAGAACAGTGCATTTAAAAGACATATCTGCTCAAGCATTTTCATCATATTCTCATCGTAGCCAGCCTGGTATCCAAAAGCATACATTTTATAGGTATATAGGATTGCAGACATCCATCGTGCACGATGAGCTGCTAGCCAACGTACTCCTTTTGGGGGTACTTCACCTAAAATTTGGATTGTCAACTCAGCGCATTCCCGATAATCACCACGTTTGAATGCATTATCAGTCAGCAAATCGGTTAATGCATCTAAGACTTCTTGCCGTTCAGACCTTAGCGTTCTGTCCTTGATTTTCAGTGTTCTGAAATCTTTTATGCTTGTGTCAATGCCTTGCCACTTTTCCTCCCGGAACTCTTTGAAAATTTCATAATCTGGTGAAGTGCTTCGTCCAAATATTTCTACAAACACACTGTTGAGTATCCGCTCATATAGGTGATGCCGACAAGCAAGCCACAATACTTTCCTACATAAATATTCTTCAAGTCTCTTACAGGCTCCAGTATGGCGCCCTGAGTTGGAGTTTGTAGTGTCAAAAACAAACCCAATAACATGGCGCTCTAAGTTCCACTTTTTGATCATATCAAAAGTTTCAGTAGCCTGCGACTCGCCACTAGTATTTGGGATTTCAGGAACAGCCAACAGCTTGCCCTGTTTGGCATTTGGGGCACCCGATACCAGCACGGCAAGTCTTTCCGATTTTCCTCCTGCTTTATCTGTTATCAACTTACTGTCCCAGTGGATGACCGAGAAAGGTGGGACAATAAAATCCTCTTTTATTTGTCTTGATGCTTGATCTCGAACCATCTCTGCTGCACGCTTGGCAGAACTTTTAGATAAGGCTAGCTTGCTCAGATCCATTGCACAAGCAGAGGCTACTGCTGCCGTCATTGCTGTCCTCTGTCCCAAAGAGATGTTAAGGCGATCTGCCATGGAGGATATGTTTTCGGAACGAAAAATTTTCTGTCTTTTGGGTGTGTTTTAGGAACGGTGAATTCATCATCGTTATCGTTGTCACTGCTGGACGTCGATGAAAAAGAATTGGCTTTCGATGGCGTTTCAAGTGCTTGGAATTTCTGCAGTGTCCTTTCTTTTTCTTCTCTTTCAAATTTTTTGTAGCTTTCCTT
The DNA here is from genome assembly GCA_023014485.1 of Bathynomus jamesi. NCBI lineage: Eukaryota > Metazoa > Arthropoda > Malacostraca > Isopoda > Cirolanidae > Bathynomus > Bathynomus jamesi. The sequence continues at coordinate 503,213 of JAJOZX010003547.1, read as the reverse complement.
TCGTGTTATGTTTTTCACTACTTTTTTCTCGTAACTTTTGTCAACATTTCCCAGACAATATCTTCTCTCTGTCCTTTGATCTTCGAGAAATGTTATGTCTATCATTTTTTGATTTTCGTCTTTAAGCTTGTCTTTTTTTATCTTATCTAAGGCGTCACTGGCCGCGATATCAAATAATTTCTCTAACTTCCTTAGAAAGTCTTTTTGATTTTGCTCAAAATTAGGTTTACCTCTGTTACGACCTAGTGAAGAACGCTCTTTTATCAAATCTTTGAGTTTGGCTTTAGGCAGAGGATTCTTTATTACATTTTTGGTAGGAATGCTTGCCATATCCCAGACGACCTTCACCTTCCTCAAAGCAATCGCAATCACTTCATCAAGAGAAGCATTTTGGTATCTAATATACTATTTCAGAAATGAAGCCTTATATATATGTAACAGTTTTTTTGCGCACACCTACAGATCGCTACAATTGGTGTAGAACAATGCGGTTTCCACCATTCGATGCGTCTTTTTATTGTGCAGTGCCCATGCTAAAAAAAATTCCCTAACATAATTCCTTCCCCCTTTTAGGGGTACAGTTCTTCCCATGCCTGTACACGCATTTTTTTAATTTTTAATCATAATTTTGGCACAAAATAAGTCAATATTTACTAAACATTTAATATCATTCGATTCACGAAAGATTTATTTATCGATTCAATTAAAAAAAAGTATATATTTTTAAAATTCATAACGAACATTTTGCAAAAAACTAAAAACAAACATGCATTTTTAAAATTCAATGATTTTTATACAAAATATTTTGATATTTTTAAAATTCAATGATTTTTATACAAAATATTTTGATATTTGTTATAATTTTAACATTTTTCGATTCACAAAAGATTTCTTTATCAATTCAATACAAGAAATTACATAATTAAAACGGGCAATTTAAGTAAACACGAGTTTAAAGTTAAACGAGCCACACTCGAAATTATTTACCGTGACTTTTGTACGTTTTATTACTGTGGCTTTTGTACAAATAATTTTACGTATACACAAACAATTTGATAGGATATTGGTTTATCATTCTATTTTTTAGTTGTCATAGAAATACGTTAATTAAGTTATCTGATTAGATGAGCTTTTATAGTTGAAGATCATTTTTAGAAAATTAATTATTTTCCCCACTAAAATATTACAAAATTTCTATTAGGTATCTAATATCATTATGCCTGTCGCTGTAAGTAAAAAAATAGCAATTAAATAATTAATTTTAAAACATTAAATGACGTCATCAAGATCATTACGGAGCCTATGGTAAAATTATTGAATACCCGGTTAGGTTCATTGAATGCCAGGTTAGGTCATCTGTACGCCCTTGACGATTGGTTAGGTTAAGTCGTGATATTTTCGTTGGCTTTAACGAAAATATCATGACTTAACCTAACCAATCGTCAAGGGTGTACAATTAACCTAACCTGGCATTCAATTAACGTACCCGGGCATTCAATTAATCTAATCGGGCATTCAGTTGACCTAACCGGCCATTTAATTAACCTAATCGGGCATTCAGTTGACCTAACTTGGCATTCAATTAACCTAACCGGGCATTCAGTTTACCTAACCGGGCATATATATATATATATATATATATATATAGCGTTCAACATCCACCCCGGCAACGCCGGGTCGCTCCGCTATTATTGAATACCCGGTTAGGTTCATTGAATGCCAGGTTAGGTCATCTGTACGCCCTTGACGATTGGTTTGGTTAAGTCGTGATATTTTCGTTGGCTTTAACGAAAATATCATGACTTATCCTAACCAATCGTCAAGGGTGTATAATTAACCTAACCGGGCATTCAATTAACGTACCCGGGCATTCAATTAATCTAATCGGGCATTCAGTTGACCTAACCGGCCATTTAATTAACCTAATCGGGCATCATTACTATTATAATTTAGCAAAAATGTGTCTGCCTGTCTGTCCGCAGAAAAAACTTTTACGTTTCTGAACCGATTTCGACCAAACTTCGTATGGTGGATGGGGTGTGATGAGTAATGAACGAAAATATATTGTGACCAGCCCCCCCCCCACCATTACTGGCCCGAGGGCCCCCAGCACCGCGATAAAAACTATAGAAAAGAACGCACCAATGAAAATCTTGAGCTTCACATGGTGTCAATATTTGTGAAGCTTAAGATTTTCATGACTATATTTTATTGACCAATAATTCAACCCCCATAATTAGGGGTCTGCGACCTCCAATTACTGTCGGTTCAATTATTTGGGTCAATAAAACTATAGTAAAAGAACGCAGTCATGAAACTGAGCTTCACATCCGAGTTATCGGATCAAGATTTTGAAGTTTTAGATTTTCATGCTGCGTTCTTTTCTGTAGTTTTTATTGACCGAATAATTGTTTCGCCAGTAATTGGAGGGCCAGGCACCCCAATTACTGAGGCCCAAGGTGAGAGGATGGGAACGATATCCAGATAAAGGGCTATTGAGTGTTCAAAATAAAATACGCCGTAGGCCCACAATTCGGTGGGTCGAAGGTCCAAGGACCGCAGATTAGCAAAATCGGCGCGTAGCGCGATCTTTTGCTAGTTCTCTCTAGTTAAATAAATAAAATACTTCACCATCACCATTGGATGGCAACACACTGCCTTTACCAGTTTTTTTATGTCAGTCAAAAGTTTTCCAATAATAAGATCTGGAATCATCACTGACATTTACTTCACTTCGCCTTAGCGAATAAGCATTATTATCCATAGTCTGAAAAGAAGTACAATAAAAGACTGGAAAGAAATACAAAAGCATTAATAATAAAATGCATTAATAACATTAATAACTACTAATAACAAATATAATAAGTAAAATAACATTAATAACTAAAGAACTTTAAATTCTGAATCAATTAACGCAAAACCATTCGAATTGGTTAAAAATAAAGATTTTATGGCCAAATACCTATGAAAAATCGATCTGATGTCGTTAGAGGCTGGGGTCAAAATTTCAATGCCCCGATCCGGGTTCAAATATTTTCAGAATGGGTTAAAACTTCATATTCGCCAATAAAGTAGCAGTATCACCACATGAAATATTGCACCTCAAAATTTCAAACTTTTATTAAAAGTGGCACACTCTAAATTGCACATGATTCACTAGCCTTCTTAGTCAGTGCTCCAGACAACTATCTCTTAATCTTCTATGAACCACTTGTATAATGTTTGTACCTGTGATTCTGAAATAAAGTGTTTGTTGTTTGTTGTTTGTTAATGCGACTTTTTCCACAGATAGATAGATAGATACTCTATTTGATCTATCTTACCAGACTCTAGATAGATCAGCTCCATTATAGCAAGGATTTTCTGAAATTTAACGTTTTTTTTCTTCCTGATGTTATACAAATTCTTTGTGTTTGAGTGCAAGTAATTAACTGAAAATTATAAAGGAATATATATGCATGACAAAGGAAAAACTAATTTTGGTACAGCATCAGAGTTTTCTTTGGAATGAATAGTGTAAGAGAACGGGATATTTCACTTTAAACAACAGAACAAAAAATAGACTAATTTTTCTCGAAATATTGTAGCCTAAATTTCATACACGTCAGTCAGCACCCAATCCTTTTTACATATTTAGAGATGTACGAGTATAATTAAACTATCTTCTCAAAGTCGATGTACACTCATTGTACAGTATTGATATAACACGCAACACGTTCAAAATGCTCAGATTTACACTAAAAAAATTACTCTCTCATTTTGCATGAAAATATCTAAAAATTGTCTGGTTCTACTAATTTTTCCCAATATAAACGACTATTTTTCTCAGTTTCGTCGACTTGCATGACGTGGCGGTAAAAACAGCCCATCGAACAGCTGTTTAAATAAGGTAGTAACCAGTCTACTTCTGGTCGTCTTTGGAGGTGCTAGGACAGTAGTTCAATCTTTGTTCCAAGAATTTGTGCCTGTCTCAGCTGTTTCGTGGTTTCAAAATGTCACGCTTAAATTTACCCCACAAGAAGCTTCTCTCTTCAGGAACCAAACCTAAAGCAAGTTTAATCGCGCATTCGTCAATCTACTGTAATTCAGAAGGTTCACCCTACACAAAGAGAATCACTAAGTCGCAAAACCATTTTGAGAACGTTGCTCAAGTATATGTTTATTTTAGATTTTTACTGCGTAAAGCGTAAACGCGTAAAGCGGAATGCTGAAGAACCTGAATTGGTAAAATGTAAAAACATTACGTGTTTGTTTGTCATACATGATACTGTATGCTTTTTTATATATCTTATCGCTACAATTCACTAGACTGTTTTTTTTCATATTTTTTCAGAATATTTTCGGGTATGTGTTCATGCCTCTTGCGTGGATTATGGGAGTGCCCTGGCAAGATTGCTATTATGTCGGACAACTTATTGGTACCAAAACAATTGTGAATGAATTCGTTGGTTACTTAAACTTGGCAGAATACATTAAAAATGGTCAAATTTCGGTAAGTAATTAATTAATTTTCTTCACCGAATTAAATTACTTTAAGAGGAAAGTATTAACGATGCGAATTAAGAAACAAAATTTTTTGAATTCAAGATGGCTTTCAAAACCTGAACACAACTTCCAATAATTTAATACTTTATCCCAAACTTATTACTGAATCTAACAATTATTAAATTTTCTCATAATTCCATTTAATGGAACTAAATATACGCTAATTCATAAACACTTGCTCCACTTTCAAACTTACTTTCATGTAAATAGAAACGCTCGGAAATCATTGCCACATATGCGCTATGTGGATTCAGCAACATAAGCAGCATTGGTATTCAGTTGGGAGCACTGGGATCCATGGCACTTGTAGGTTATCTCCCCCCCCCCCCAACCACCAATTTTGACAGAATATTTTCGTTAAAACTAACGAAAATATCACGACTTAACCTAACCATTTATCAAGGGCGTAAAGTTGATCTATTATTAATTATAACATTTTTTGTTTCTGGAATAGTATTTACTATTTACTAATAGATCAACTGTACGCCCTTGATAATTGGTTAGGTTAAGTCGTGATATTTTCGTTAGTTTTAACGAAAATATTCTGTCAAAATTGTTGAGGGGGAGATAATCTACAAGTACCCTAGGATCTTTAGGAGACATTTTTTAAATGAATCCATCAAATAATACGTTAAAACTAACGAAAATATTACGACTTAACCAATCGTCAGTTTATATATATACAGTATATATATATAATATCAGTGGCGACTCGTGACATTTTTGTTCAGGCATGCAATGTTATGGAATGGAAGAAAAACATCCGCCTAACCCTCTTGCCCAAACTTTGCATATTGTTTACATAGAACTTAGCAAGTTAAAGGTGTTTTACAAACTTTTGGGGACCTCTTTGAAGGAAAGTTCATTTAATGTTAGGCTTAAATATGCGAACAAAAAATTAGACATATTTATATATAGTAGTTACCGAATTGATCTAAAGAAAAAGATACAAATTTAAAATTTACCTTAAATAATTGTGAAGCATTATTTGAATTGAAATTCTGCTCTCCTAGTTTTCCTGCAAAATTCTTCGATGACCAAATTGTAAAAGTACTCTCGATTCTCCATAAGCTTCTTGAGGAAATTTTTTTCAATTGAAATTAAGGCAAGAATAGATAGCCTTTCTTCACTTTGGGAACTCCGTAAATAACTTTTAATTCTTTTAAGCACAGAAAATGATCGCTCAAAACTTGCTGTCGATATTGGTATAGTTAGAATCAAATTCGTCAATTTATATATTTCCTTAAGACCTTTGTGCATTTCGCTTTCCAGTAGATATTTTAGGAGCTCAGCAACATTCTTTTTGGCAAAAGATTTGTGCGAATATAACACACACAATTCAGAACGGAGACGAGGAAACTCAAAAAATGAATTGTAGCTTCTTTTCAAAGATTCAAAAGCTCTCTGGGAAAGTAACATCATAGAACTCAAATTTTTTGCAATCTAAAAGCTCAATGAATTCCAATTTTTCCATTGAACTGAAACGCTCTTTCATTTGAAGAAGTATATTATCGAATATTTCATGAAATAGGTGACTATACTTCTTTGTGGAGAAAGACTCTGTTTCCTTTTACATACAGGTTCACCACATCTTTCTGTTATCAAGTCCCACATATCTGCAAATTTTGTATCCCTTATTTGTTTGATTTTTTTCATAGTGCTTTCAACGGTGATTGAGCTATACACAATATCCATAGATTTTGTTTGCAGCACATTAAATAGATATTCAGTAAAAGGAAAAATTGAAGAAAATACTTCTAATAAAAAATTAAAATCGAAAGTATCGATACCAGCAAGCAATCCGCGTGCACTATTTTTTGTTTTTTCATCAAATTTCTTTGGGTTTTCAAGAATGCTTTTTAAAAGATCTATTATATCTTCTTTATTTTCCTTAACTCTTTCAACTAGACAAGATGAATAGTTCCACCGCGTTGGAGCCAGTTTAGGGAAACGCTTCCCAACAACTTTGTCAAGCATTGAAGTTCGCTTAGTTGAACTGCTGAAAAATGATGACAAACTTCCTAATACTGACAAAAAATTATTACATTCGGAAATTTCAGCGACAGCTTGGGATAAAACAAGGTTAAGTTTATGGACGTAGCAGTGAAGAAAAATAGCCTCTGGTACAGTTTCTCTAATCTTTGTTTGTACTCCATTAAGATCGCTCCCCATAACAGCAGCACCGTCGTAGGTTTGAGCAACTAATTTTTTCAAACAGCCCAGTTCACCTAGTTGCCTTATAGATAAATCAGAAATCGCTCCTGCACTTCTATCATTGCTGACGTCATTGAATTTTATAAATCGTTCACAAATCTCTCCATGTTTATTAACATAACGAACAACAGTAGAGAGTTGAGAAAAACATCTGACATCAGGTGTTTCATCTAATAAAATCGCCACATACATGCAGTCGATAAGCTCACGTTTTATTTGTTCTAACATAACTGCACTAATAGATTGAATTATGTCATTCTGAATAGCAGATGATGTTCCCTTAAAAACAGTCGCAGTTTTTAAATGGTTTTGAAGCTTTTCATCGAATTCTCCCATACAAAATACCAATTCAATATAGTTACCCCTATTGTCAGCGTTTTCTTCTTCATTGTGACCGCGAAATGCTAATTCTTGCATACCTAAAAAACATGTTATCCTAATCAAACGTTTCAAAATTTCTCGATTCTTATTAACTTCTTCGTTATGTCTGGAAATGGCAACTGATTTCTGCTTGTCGAGTATTAAATCAATTCTTTCTGACTTTCCAAATGTTTTAAGATCAACAAATGCATTTATGTGAGCAAGAGATTTTTCATGGCGAGAAATTGCAGTATGTAAATTGTTTAAATCGTCGTATCCACGACTAACAGAATTCCACACAGAGTTATCTCTTGAAAATAGGAAACACGACCAACAGTACAATTTGTTATTTGAAATATTTCCACATAACCAGGGAACATCATCATACAGCTTAGGATTAAATTTCCTAGTGAAGCCTTTATTTTCTTTGCTTAAATTCAAATGTGGAATCGGTCTGCCATTATTCAATATGCGCTTTTTCTCATCAAAAGAGAGTGAGTAAAATCTTCTAGTCTTCAATTGATTAAACACATCGTCAGTCATTATGGGCACTACAATGCTATAATTTATTTAACTGATTATCCAAAATAACTAAATCACAAAAGGGAACACCGAACACAAGTGGATGCTTGCGGCTGTGGTACTGGAAAGAAGCCTTGTCAGAATTGCCAGATGTTACTTTTTGGTGAATGCACCTATAAAACTGAATGCATGCCGTATTATTTTCATTAATTAAAAAAAATCAGAACAAAGCTTTTTAATTATTTTTAGTAAAAATATTAAGTAAATTTTCTAAGCATATTTTAAAACATATTGCCTTTTGAATTTAGCTATGAGGCTCAAAAAAAATATCTTATGGATAGTGAGAAGTCTCCTTAAAAAATTGCCCAAGGCAAGGCGGTGTAAACAAAATCATGTCTTATTTCACTAGACAATTAAGAACATTTTTCTGTACCCAGACTGAATTAGTGAATGCTTTAGCTACAAGTATTTCGATCTGTGTACAGAAAAATGTTCTTAATTGTCTAATGAAATAAGACATAATTTTGTTTACACCGCCCAATAGCCAGTACATGCGTGATTGAAGCCTTAGACTATTTTTAGTTTCTGAAAATTATTTTTGTCAATTATAATCCTTACTTAGATCTGAAAAGAGAACATATTTAACACATGCATTGCATGCGTTGCATTCATTAAGAAATCGCCACTGATATATATATATATATATATATATATATATATATAATATATATATATATATTGACGATTGGTTAGGTTAAGTCGTAATATTTTCGTTAGTTTTAACGTTTTATTTGATTAGGTATAAGCGGACAAAGTTAGAGAACGCAAACTACACTACGATAATGTAGGGGAACGTAAACTACACTAGGATTATGTAGGGGAACATAAACTCCACTCGGCACCACAGGGGGACGTAAAATACACTTGCTCCAAATAAGCATATATATATAATTATATACATATATAGACTGTGATTTATTTTCGTAATAAAATGTTGCGGAAACTTCAAATTAATAAAAAATACCATGACCAAAATGCTTAAGTTATTATAGTGGAGTAAAAGTACTTATGAATTATATATTTGAAAAAAAGTATAACAATAATTAAAAGTACCAAAGAATTTTTATAAGATTAACTGATAATCGTACTGTACTTATTTTAATTATTATTTTAAATATTTTTTATAAAAAGAGTGCAATGCTGAAAAAGTGTATTCAAATTTTCCACTGAAGTTTATCACTGAAAAATGTGTGAAGAGAACATTTGGATGATATAAATTGTACCTGTGTGAAATTTATATTAAGATTTATCAGATTATATATATATATATATATAATGTTGTAATAAACGTATCTGAATTGTACAGTATAGACTTTGAACTTCCTTTCTAGAAAAATAGCAGTACCAAGAACTAAGACTTTAGCTTTCTTCATTAAAGAAAAGTTTATTAGTGGCTGGTTGTTCCATTTTACGTCCTTGGTCCACCAGAGGGCGTCGAGAAGGATAATAATGCCATCAACCGATAAAGATAAGTCCTTTTCAAAAGGAGAATTGGATCGAGCCAAATACATTAAGTGCAGCAGGCTGGCTCGTCGCTGTACCCCTTTTCCCCATTTCCTGGACTGGCTTGGGACAGTCTTTAACTAGGTTGAAAGTTTACCTGGCCATGCATATTTGAAAATTCATCAGTTTTCGATTGGTTCTTTTAAATATTTTCACAACAGTTTCTCCTTTCATCGGGATAAAAACTGTTATTTATTTCTTACTAAATATCTTACTTAATATCTTGTTAAAGTTGAAATTCTGATGAAAATCAAGTTTGGTTTTGCTCAAAGAATAACTGATTAAAACCTAAAAGTACTGAAGCGCGTGTCTTATTTTCAAGTATATTCCACTTAAAACTTTGTCTACCTGGCACGTGTATGATAATTCTTAAAAAACACTTTCTCTAAAATTGTTTTCTTAGTTTTTTCCAGGTTAGATGTCGTCTGCGGACTGCGAATAAGTAAAAGGGTGGCATCGTTTCTTCTGTAACTGTTATAAAGCCCGACTAATTGATGACAACTGTTTCCGGTGCAATGATATGTTGCTCTCGATGGTGACGACGACGTGACGTCCGTTAGATTACTGCAAATGACGTAACCTACAATTATCCAATAGGGGAGAGAAATTCAAAGTCTGTGTTTGGTTATAAAAACGAGCCAGCGGTAATAAGGGGGACTTCTATTTCAAACAATGCAATCCTGGTTCACAGACGAAGCGAGTGTAGGACGAACTAAAGCTGAAAATCCCCCGAAAATCCTCTCGATTCATAAAGGATTAATTCGGCGTAGAAACGTAGGCGTAGGGGCCCGATTTTGACCGGGCGAACAAGTAAGTTTATCCCCAAAAAATAAACGAAACCGAAAATCGACTTTTAAGTAATTTTTATTGAACACTATTTGTACTTTGTAGGTATACACAACTGTACGTAGGCTGAGCACCAAACAAGTTACAACAATAAAGTAAGTCGTAATATGTTATATCAAATGAAGGACTTAAATACTGCTGTTTTGCGACAGTTTTTTTTTTCTATAATTCAAATATTGCATGGTTCAAGATCTGAAGACATACATTTCAGGCAAAGAGAGGATATCCTATATGAAAATCATAAAAAGTTTCGGATGAAACCGTGATGATTGAAAATATGTGTACTGGGCTTTTGCACAAAAAAATTTAGTCGGGCTGAATTTGGAGGGGTCAATTAACCCCCCTGCCTCCTACGCCTATGCGTAGAGGTTAATAAAAAAGCTCAACACATTTTTAGGGTTATTTAACTTAGCCAAATTTACGACCCACAAAGACAAAATGCATGTAGTTTTTTTAGTTAAATACAATTTGCATATCAACACTACTTTCTGCGTAACAACCCTGAGAGCAACTAATCTTTCTTTTCCCAGTTCAGTTTGTAAGCCAGTAGTTTTCCAGATAATAATAATGATAATAATAATAATAATAATAATAATAATAATAATAATAATAATAACAGGCCTGCGAATGAGAACTTTGTAAGAGTTGTTTTCTTACTAATAACTGATTTTATATAATTCAACTACGCTCATTTCGAATAAGGTGTCCATTTTTTCTATCACGTAAAGATTTTCTGCAAACTGGAAGGAGAAAAACAACAACATAAATAAATATTATTTATTTCAATTTACATTAGGTACCTATTTCGCTTTGTCATACTAATTACAAATACAAACAACTTTAAAAAGAAAGAAGATTATTAACGTCAATTACATAGTCATCTTTATTTGTCCTGGGTTTTCTTGTGAGATCTATGCCTTTTAGTCTCGAATGTACATTGTACGCGCTGTTCCTTTTATGTAATAATTCTGGAGTATCCGTTTCAACATCCAGCAGTAATCAGCCATCATGGTGATGTCCCACCTTCCCTGATATCTCTTCTCCATTTCTTTGATGTCTTGATGAAACCGTTCTCCTTGTTCTTCGCTGAGTGCTCCGAGATTCTCAGGGAAGTAATCCAAGTGTGAATGTAAGAAATGTAATTTTGAACTATTATTACAACCCTACTCTTTGAACTTATTTAGCATGTTGTTCACAAAAGTTTTGGTAATTTGGGTGATTGTTGTTCCACAAAAATTTGCTGATAACATCCTTAAAGCAATCCATGCTTCTTTTTCAAGATTGTTCATTGGTCTTTCAAGGTGTTCATCCAAAGTCAGTTTTCTATTCAGGGGACCAACGAAAATTCCTTCTTTCAATTTTGCTTCCGAAAGAGTTGGGAGTTTACCACACAGATACTTAAAACAACCTCCATCTTCGTCCAAGGCCTTAACAAATTGCTTCATCAAGCCCAATTTTATGTGAAGTGGAGGTAAAAGGACTTTCTTCGTGTCAACCAAACTCTCACGTTGAATGTTTTTAGATCAGGTTTCAGGTTGACTCGTTTGTTGAATGCGGCACTTACAGGGCGTGGTCTTATAGAGAGCTCTCTTGCAATTCAGTTTGGTTGTTTAGATACAAAATTGTTGCATCGTGCAATGGTGCAGGTTGTGTTGTTGTTGCAAGGTTTAGAAAGAAGACCATAAATAGTGCCCCTTTTGTTTTTTATCTTAATTTTATGCAACTGAGGCCTAAAGTAGGCCCACATCGAGTCAGCAACCCTGAGGTAGGACCTAATAGGAGCTCCAAGTCCGTAAGTTTTTAGTCTAGTTTAACTTGGCTGTAGGTTAAACTGGCCCTTCAGAGCTTGGCCGTTCACGGCTCAGCTGGGATTCTGAACCCAATAAAATAAAAAAAAATAACATAGTCCTTCGAAACCGGATTCTAGCCCAAGACTGATTCAGTGACTATTTTCCGGCAAAGTTCTGATTGTGCAAATTGCAGCCCAAGTTAGGCCTAGACGGGTTGAGCATAATTGAGTTAAGGTCCCAGGGTAGAAGTTTGGTCGCCCAATTGCGAAACTTGGCCACTCGTCTGTCGTTGTTTTGGGCCTAAATTTTTACCGGTTTGGTTAATTTTGGTTTATTATTGAATGAAGGTCCCAGGGTAGAAAGTTTGGTCGGCCAATTGCGAAACTTGGCCACTCGTCTGTCGTTGTTTTGGGTCTACATTTTTACCGGTTTGGTTAATTTTGGTTTATTATTCGTAGGCGAAGGTTGCAGACTTCAGTGCGCCAGTTACTTGGGTGGAAAATTTGGTATTCCATACTAGTGGTTGGTCAGTACCCCAACCAAGCAATTCAGTTTATTTGAAAAAAGCAAAATTTGAGTTTGATCAGTTTGGTTAAGTATTTTTGCCAATTCAATTTATTTGGCATTGAGCCCAATTGTTGTTTGCATTGAAGATGAGTGTAGCTGAATTGAACAAGTTTAAAAAAAGGAGAAGCGCCTACAAAGGTCTAATTACAAAGGTCATTGCCACTATAGATTCTGCCATAGAGCAAGAGGATTTAAGCTTAATGACTGCGCAGCTTTTCATATTAGAAACTAAAAAGGTTGCTCTAAGCGAAGTAAATGTTAAAATTGAGGCTCTTACAGAAGAGGATGAAATAGAAAATAACATAATTTACTTTGAAGAGATTATGATGATAGTAATTAAAGTAGGCCACAGAGCAAAAGAGTTTAGCAGCTCAGTAGAGTTAGAGACCGGGTCTAATAATGAGACACAACCCTCAACAAATGGTGTTTGTGAAGTTAAGGTTAACAGATCTACAATTCAATTACCGAGGCTTGTACTCAAAACATTTTCTGGGAGTATTCAGGAATGGCAAGGATGGGCAGAGAGTTTTCAATCAGCAGTTCATTCTAGTCAAGTGTTAAGCGCGGTGGAGAAGTTTAATTATTTTCAGTCCCCTCTTGGAAGGGGAGGCAGCAAAGACAATAGCAGGATTAGCATTAACAGAGGCTAATTATAATGTGGCTTGGGATATATTAAAGAAACGGTTTGGTAAGCCAGAGATCTTAATTAAAAGCCACCTCCGCGAACTTTTAGCTATACCTCCTGTTAATAATCTCAATAGTGTCAAGGAGTTACGGCAGTTATATGATGAATTTAAAGTTAGAACTAGGTCCCTGGACAACTTGGGTGTAGGAATGGAAAGGTATGGTATAATGTTGGTCACTATACTGGAGTCTAAATTGCCTAGCTCAATTTTGCTTGAATTAAGTAGGGGACACTCTACAGAACATGTGTACATCCCCCTTCAGCAGATGTTAAGTCTTTTAGGCACAGAATTAGCAAGACGAGAGAGAATTGAGCTTGCACAGTGGAATGTTAAACAAGGGGACAAAGGCAGGCACAGCACCAAAGTTTCTACAAAAAGAAAAAGCCCAGGTACAGTGTCAGCTCTACATGCATCCTCTGAGAATAAATTAAAGGGAATCAAGAAATGCATATTTTGAGAAGGCAACGACAAGTCATATAAATGTGAGGTGGCTGAGGTTTTACCTTTTGAGGAGAGAAAGGACAGGGTAACTAAGTCCACAACATGTTTTAAATGTTTTTTGAAAGGTCATAGAGCAAGGTTTTGTAAGTTTAAAATTTTGTGCAAAAAATGCCATGGCCGGCATCAGCCATTATCGGGTGAAAACACTCCTAGTAGGCCTTCTCCAGCAGTAGAGACATCAGTGGCACATGCCACTGCTATGAAAGGGAGTAAAAGTAAAGGGAGATTATTGCAAACAGCTGCAGCATTATTAATTGGGAATGATGGAGAAGCTACTGTAAGAGTGTTGTTTGATAGTGGTAGCCAGTGTAGCTTTATATCTAAACATAATAATAAGTAAATGTTAATATGAATTAAGGAACGTTAAATAAAATAAAACTATGATAATAATATAGAGCAGCGAGAACGCTTGTTGAAGTGGTCGCACCAGTAGTATGACCGCAAAATGGACGAGTGCAAATCAATTGGAATATTGCAAAAATGTTGCAAGGGGGAGGGGAGTTGGCACCCGTGGGGGAGGGGGTTGGAACCATTGGGGGAGGGGTTGGCACCCGTGGGGGAGAGGGCAGGCAAGCAAGGGGGGTTTTAGCCCCCAAACTGCATGAAGGGGGAAGAGGGGGTTGAAGGGAGGCGCGGGAGAATGACCTTCCCCCCAAATGGGTACCCTAACTTGACCTAGGAAGGTAACCTAAGAGAGAGGAGAGAGATCTTTTCGCTGGTATGTCTCGTCGCATACTGACGCTCTTGACAACCTCAGTTGGCTCAGAAATCTTAATCAACCAGCTGGCTTAGAAGGCTTAATCAGCCAGATGGGTTGTTTAGGATATATATATATATATATATATATATATATATATATACACACACACACGAGGAGTGATCAAAAAGTATCGATAATTTTATTGCTACCGACAAATGAATGCAAATAAGAAATAACCGTTTACATATGTGAGTCTTCCTGCCCTCTGTCGTCTGCAGTCTGAAGCAAAATCTTCTACCATGAGTCAGTAGTTAGTTGGAGCGCTTAAAAAGAGGGTGTGTTTTTACATTACGTCTAAATCTCGGAAATGGAGCAACACGCGTGCATTAAATTTGGTGCCAAACCTGGAAAATCTGCATCGGAGACGAATGAAATGATTAAAACAGCTTTTGGAAATTGATGCTCTCAGTGTAGCTAACGTTTACAAATGGCACAAAAAGTTTAAAAATGGAGAAACATTTGCTCGTACCAGAAATCGAATCTGTTGGACATTTTCATCTGTAATGAGAAGTGGAAGGGCAGCCACTGCGTTCCTTGTCTTCAAGCGATGTTTCTCCATTTTAAACTTTTTGTGCCATTTGTAAACGTTAGTTACACTGAGAGCATTATTTCCAAAAGCTGTTTTAATCATTTCGTTCGTCTCCGATGCAGATTTTCCAAGTTTGGTACCAAATTTAATGCTCGCGCGTTGCTCCACTTACGACAGTTAGACGTACTGCAAAAACACACCCTCCCTTTAAGCGCTCCAACGAACTACTGACTCATGGTAGCAGATTTTGCTTCAGATTGCAGATGCCAGGGGGCAGGAAGACTCACTTTTAGATCACTCCTCGTATATATATATATATATATATATATATATATATATATATATATATATATATATTTATCCGAGGCAACCCATAAGAATAGTTGCCAGATTGCGCTATTATTTAATTTGCATATATTTAATGGAGAGATGTTCTCCGTATAATGAAGTTCTTAATAGTCTCAGTCTGCTTAGAAGTCAATGCAGATATATATAACTTTTGTAGTGCCGTTAATTTTGACGAAGAATAATCAAATAATATCATTTATATATACGTTGAACAATAAAACACAACTACATCATTCGGTTTATTTAGTCGCAAAATGAATTATTTAACATGGAATCAATTATTTAGCATACCCTTATTCAAAATATGTAGGAGATAAATATACAATCAAAAATAATAATAGTAGAAAAAATCTGTATAAACCAAAAAATACATACTTTAAGTGAGGAATATATATACACAATCATAAATAATAATAGTACAGTAGAAATCTATATGCACGTTTAATATATGTACGCGCATCAACACTCTTATATATAAGCATAAAAAATAATAATAGTACAGGAGAAATCTATGTACACGTTTAATATATGTACCCGCAACCAAAAATACACTTATGTATAAACTTAAAAAATAATAGGGCAGAAGAATTCCAAAAAATATACGCGTTTTATGCCTACGGCGCTTAAATAAAATACTAAACTCGCACGTGATCGAGTATACAGTTACATCCTCGTTGCTTTGTACTACGCAATAAATACGATTTAACATTATTTCACCACTCAAAGTATGTGGAAATCTATATTCAATGTAAAGGGCTTTCAGATCGTTTAACACTATTTTTGTGCCCACTATACAATTGGTTAACAAGTTATTACTCTCTTTAAACACGAATAGAATAAATTTAAAAGCACGCAGAAAGAGGGCATCGTTTGCCACAACATCATTATTAAATTCAAGTTGAAAGCACTCCTTTCCAAACGCGGGTTTATTCCTTCCATTCCGAGCTTTTGAACCGTGAACTCTTCTTCACAGCGCATATCAACAATTGAAGTAATCTTCTAAATCGTGCCGACAACTGACCATTATATAAAGAAATAGCTCTTCAGGGTGAATAGTGTAGGTGAACTCAGCTCTGTACCGCTCAAGTCCTTTGTACCAAAGTTCAAGATATTTCGAGAAGTCTATACCTTTTAAATAAGCATCCAGTTCCAATTCATTTTCGCCTTCTTCAGTCCGACACTCAGTAAAGCCGTCGAGCAGAGCGGTGTACGCGTATTCAAGAACTGTCAAAATAAAGCATATCGGCAACACGCGCGTCTACTATAAGCTTCAGCTTTCGGAAACCAACGACTTCAAACATTCTGTCGAGAATGAAACGGTTTCGTGTGGGGATAAGGGCGTTATCGTCAGATGCATTCTTTCACATCAATCGTATATCAATGCATGGCTGGTCTCGTTTTATACACAACGTACAAATAACAGCGTATGAGGGTGCATCACTAACCTGCTCTCTTTTTGCCTAAACCTGAAGGTATTTTACAACGATCCTCGCCCCACTTCTCAACCGCCACGAAGATTCTGTTCATCTCATCAACACTTAAATAAATTACGTTCCGTTTACCAGAGTTTGATTGTCTACAACTCGTTTCAAGTACATAATTAACAGCGCCGGTTTTACGCCTGAACACACGCACTGACTTCGCCATGAACACGTCGTCTACGGCAGTGAGGATACTGCTCAACGGAAGCTCCGTCGTATATTGGTTTTCTATTGTTAGGAGTGCACGTCCAGTCGGGTCAAGTTCTGAGGTGACTATGAGCAGCCGGTGCGCGGCTTGGCTCGGCGGGAGGTGTGGGGGGATGAGCTACACGGGCGCGTCATACCAGGCGTTAGTGATTCGTGCACGGGACTGTTCCAACATAAAAGAATCATATGAATATTTGTAACCCATTATACTGGACATTCATAATTTTTCCGATACATGAAGTAATAACGGCTTTAATGTTTTGTCGGAACCATACATCTTCATTCATTTTCTCCGCACATTAACAATCCGGCGCTCTATCTGAGAGAAACATGTGTCCATATCTGTTCTTTTTGCTTAACAAGCGATACTCATCCCTAAACTCTATTAAAAACTCGCACAAGCCTTTAGCCACAACCTCAGTGCGAACCTCATCATGATATATATATGAATGTAATGATAAAAATATTTAAGGCTATCCATAATTACAAGATTTATATTCTCAGACGAAGGTTAGGCGGACTCGGTGTGATGTAACATGACATAATACCGTTTGTCACATCATTCAACAAGGTTCACTACGAATACCCGTTGCTTCTTTCGCGGTATGGAAAAACTATACATGCTTACAATATGGTATCATATATGGTACCTTTATTTCTTAATTGAATACAAATTATTAATTTATTGAATTAAATAGCTTCAAAATTGCCTCGAGATTGGCGACATAGCCTATTGGGAATGAAATTAATTGTCATACATAGAACCCCATCCGTAGGCATTGGGCCTGCATGACAACAAGAAAACCAAATTTATTATTTCGTATTCAAAATTCTCCATTGCTGACTCATGAAAATTACTTCAAGAGAAGATTCAACGAACTTTGCAAGATCAACAAATTCCTAAGACGACGATTATATTGGCGGCACTGAAAGCTTGCTTATGTTACAGCGATGCTTTAAGCAAGGTAGACGTACTTAATCTTCCTATAAGTTCTGAGTGAATACCTCATAATATAAAACTAATAACTCAAGAGGCTAAGCCTATTCCTTCAGGTATTTAAGTGTAGTGAATGCCTATGTTAATTAAACCGAATAAACTTGTTGTGTAATTCCATCGTACCGCGGCCCTACATCGAAACGGAAGCGAGGCCCAACGAAATAATAAGGTAAGGGGATTTCTTTCTTTACCATTAGGCCGCTAAAATATCGAAGGCAAATAAATTTAACGAGGCCTTTGAAGATCTAAACATACATTACCTCTTTAACGAAAAAACGTAGGGTTTTTGTCGTTAACTCTCCACTGAAATCTGCTGAAATTTCCAACGGATGAGGGTAACAGGCAATCAACCCATAGTCCTATATAAAACGCGGTGTATGTGCGCCTTTACGCAGTTTAGTCGTATGACGTAGTCCATTACATCGTTTATACCACGAAAGCCCGCAATGCTCTCGCCAGAATACCCGTAGAGTATTTGGACCTCCTGCTCCTCACGCTTCGCTCGGTTCAATATTGCCTTAAAAGCCTCAAAGGAGGGAGGGTTAGGGATCCTTTGAGTGTTCACCACATCCGTAGACTTTATCGAACACTACTTCATGAATGTCGAGCTCGCAATATCAAAGGTAACCATCACTTTTTCCCGCCTACGCAAGAATTTTTCAAAATACGTCTGAGATCCAGGACTTGTTGAGATCAACTGAGGACGCAGGGCAGAGAGATGACCAGGTAGTAGCAGGAGTCACGTGACCCCTTTGAGTGGGTTGCGCCATACACTGGGTGGTGCTTAGGTTTTTCCTGTATACACACATACACACACAAAGGAGAAAATGAAACGCTAATTGAAACATGATTTATTTTAAATAGAAAAATAAATAAACATTATCGTCAACAAGTAAATAGTCTCTAATTCATGGCATATATTCAAATACACGTAATAAATAAACAAACATATTGTCAACAAGTAAATACACGCTAAAATGACAGCAATATTCACGCCTCGCGGTATCCAAAGGGAACAGTATCGTAGGTGTCAGGTATCCGGTAACGTTTCCTATATGTGTTAGGACACACTTTCGTCCCCTTAAGTTCCTTCACGCCCCTTAGTTTCTGTGCCCGAAAATTGTCCCTAAAGTCAGTTGGGGTGGTTGGTACCCTCATCTTCGAAACTCACTAGCTCCTTCAGCGAATCAAAGTTAACGATCGCCGGTTCGCCTGGTTAAGCGTGATGCCTTTTGCTTTCACGATATATCTCACTTCCTCCCCGACCCTCACCAGTACCCCGTAAGTTTTTGGACCTGTTGAGACAAAAGAATCAGCGTAGGCACTATCTCCATACTCGTCCTTGATCTCATCAGTCAACTCTCCGAGGAATTCCCCAATAGGTGGCATGTATTCACCTTCCCTCTCCGTGAATATCACAATATCTGTGTCTGCGACCAGGACTCTCCGCCCAAGAGAATACAGTAGACCCCAAAGTTTGATGCGAGCGTACGATGTGGTGAGACTGACTACAGGTATGTTTGTAACACCTGATGTATCTGTAGCCAATTCGGTTCTGTTGTACTTTATTATGTACGTATTGCCCACATTCACGATCTCCATAGCTTCTTTATCGTGAGCGTCGGCATAATCCCACACCTCATTATATCTTTAGGCTAGATGTACGTTCCCCTTGTCTGTATTCTGAGCAAATTTCCTCCAAAGACTATTTAGGCACAACTTTGGACTAAATCGCTTGCCTGGGTTCTTTACAATTTGGGCCCGTTCAAGTTGTATCCCTTCACGGTCACGGTAGCGCTGAATATACGCAGATTTTTCATTTTCGGCCTCAACTCCTCGCGGGTACCCTGATGCTTCTACCTTAGTCTTCAAAAAAGTGCTTATATATGGTGTGAAAAGGTTGGGAGTTTCTAAAAACTCCACACCTCATATATCTTCAATATTCTGTAACCGTGGCGAACGGCTAGGGACAGCTCAGGACATGTATATACGTCCCTGATCTTCCGCTGGTTAGATGTGTGATTACAGGCCCCATTGTTCTCCTCTGCCTCTGCGCACTTCACGCACAGGGGAAACATGAGTTTGTGGTCTCTAACGACGGGTAAGACTGGCATCCATAAGTCGCGAGAGGGGAGTACATCTACGAAAGAAAGGCCGAAATAGTTCTCGTTCAAATTAGTCGAGAACTCTTCGATGGTGGGCAGGGCAGGTCCCACCAGTTTTTCAGGTGCTACTACGGGGTACGGATTGTTCTTCATCACGTAGGGGTATAAAGAACACAAGTCGTAGTAATGGAGTTTCACGCCCTCCGTACGCGGAAAGTATAGCTTCAAGGGATTTGTACGCCCTCCGAACAAGCTATCACCGCATTTGAGAGGATCCAACACCAGTGAATGTTTGATGGTGTTTATTTCTTCTCGATACTGCCCATCTGTCTCCATCCGTGCATCATATTCGTGCTCCCACAAAACCTTGTGAGTGAAATTGGAACTTATAAGCTGATCTCGGGTGCGGGTCCATGCAAGACTGTCGACAGGAGATCTTCCACGGATATCTCCTATTCCACACTCAGGATGTGGGCATCCATGCCACCAGCAACAGTTAAAGGAGTAAGCAGTCTTCTCACCGATGGCATGGTCTTCGCTTAAACCATCAACTCAAAAAACACGACCATTGACCTTAATGGACACTTCCCCCCTGTTGCCGGCATGTTTTATATATACACCGGTCTGTAGGTGTATGAGCAGGTAAATAGCCTTATGCCCATAACTGCGTGAGTTATTTCTGTAAACGACAGCTAGTATGTCTTTAGGCATGAAGTTGTTCTTGAATACAGTAAAGCACAATGAGGCGATCGTGATTGCGACTTGTAGCGGGTCGCAGTTGAACACCAGTGTATGTACATCCTTTTAAATGCTTGGAAACATACTCTAAGCACGCGCACATCATTTTCGCAATAACGCTCACATTCATCCGCTATATTGTAAGGAATACCTTCATTAAAGCTGTTGTAGCAGCGGTCAAAATCTTCACGCTCACTATCACTCATGTTGGCATAGTTAACGTAATGTTTGGGGGGTGATAGGCCTACGTAATTTAAAGTGTAGCTAGTGAGGAAAATGTAAGGGAAATACCCTTTTGAAACTTTGGCGGCTATACCCATCACCTTGGGTAGTTTGGCTAATTTACAAGGTGTGAATAATAAAGTGTCTTTAAACTGAACATTACCTCTTATTTGCATCTGTATAAGTTTGTTTCCTCTTTTCAAGGGATCGCCTGTAAATATCTCGGATGATTCGTGTTCAAGCAGCTCCTTGGAAAGGAATTGTGTGTCAAATTTTGCACCGTTATACACAGTTATACACAGTCATTTTTTTTAACTTGTCAGCTAACTTGACAATATAGGACAAAGAGTTTCACGGGGTTGTCGTGTGCTTTCGTTTTAAAAACGTTTGTTCGTTTAACACATTTGCGACACTCATCACACTCTACTTCTATGCACTCGTCGCAGATAGTCTGGCTTACAAATAGATGTGGGATAACCTTTTTGGTTTCAGCATCCGTATGTTTCTATATAGTAGTATACAGTTATAAGAGGTTTATTTTTAGGCTTAGCATCTTTCATATAATATACATGCTTTATACCATCTGCCTTATACTTGAGCCACTCAATATATTTGCTCCACCCTTTTTTTTTTCTTTCCAAGTTTCCTTGTAAGTTCCAGAAATTTTGTACACAAGTAGTTACATACCTTTTTTACAAGTTTTTATTTTGCCACATAGTCTCCATCCTTTTCTACAGCTTTCCTCCACCTTAAAACAAGGGTCTTTATTCCTTGCTGATAAAAATCCGCTAGGTTCCGCTGAAGCCACCTCTTAACCTCCTCAACAGCCTCATCGTCACTCTGAAACTTTCTTCAACGGAGAGCATCCTTCATTGGCCCAAACAAATGGAAGTGTGAAGGTGCCAGATCCAGGCTGTATGGACGATGAGGTAATTTTTGTGATGGCCTCTCTTGTTTGCAAACTTTTGTGTGGTCTTGCGTTATCGTGCAAAAGAAGGACGTCTTCCAGTTTTGTCTCCGGTCGAACTCGCCTTATACGTCTCTGGAGTCTCTGTGGGTAGAAATATATGCTTCTGAGTTGATTGTTTGCCATTTCTTCATAATGTCCACCAGAATCACCCCTTTCATGTCCAAGAAGATGGTGGCCATAACCTTTCCTGCAGAGGGAGCCATTTTGAACTTTTTCTTGCGTGGGGAGTCTACGTGATGCCACTCCATGGATTGGCGTTTTGTTTCAGGTTCAAAGTGGTGTACCCAAGTCTCATCCCCAGTCACAGTTCGTGAAAGGAAGTCATCCCCTTCTGTCTCGTATCGAACCAACGACTCAGAAGCAATTTCTTTTCTTTGGGCTTTGTGATCTTCAGTCAGTTCGCGAGGAATAAACCGTGAACACACTTTTCAGTATCCCAGTTACTGAATTAGTGTATTCACACTTCCTTCACTAATTCCTAGCTCCAGTGATAGCTCCTTGTATTGCGACGCGCGGATTTGATCGAATGATGCTGTTAGCACGTTGCACAGTGTGAGATGTCACAGCCGATGTCGGGCGACCGCTGCGTGGCTCATCATCGAGGCTGGCTCTCCCTCTCTCCGATAATCTCACACGTTTAGACCAGCGTCCAACTGTGCTTCGATCAACAACAGCATCTCCGTAAACGTTTTGTAGTCGTTTATGAATATTTCCAACTGTTTCCTTCTCTGCGGTTAAGAACTCGATAACAACTCTCTTTATGACGCACATCACTGCCAGACGCCGTTTTCGAAATTGCGTTAACCATCGGTTTTACACAAGGGCGTTTAAAAGCGGTTTTATACAAGGCGGGGAGGTTCAAACTGGAAAAATTTGGTTATGTGAAGCGCAGAAAGCTCAAACTTACGGCCAAAAGACATTTCAGCCCCATGGCCTATTATTTAGCTAAGAAAAAACGGTAGGGCAAAATATAATGAGTGCCTCTAGTATTTCTCGTGACATGTAGAACAGTGAATTCCATCACATTTATGCGTGAAATTCCCCCAATTATCCATCATATGAAACACACCACATTCACAGATTCGCATTTTCCTACAAGTGCCAATTGACTTATGGAGCTCAAAGCAGTTATTATTTAAAAATGTTCGTCTACACACATTATAATCCCTCTCCTCAGCTTCAACTACACGATTTTCACATTTGGAGCTTTTACACTGCTCACATACCATGTGGAAATCCTTACAATATTTCACTATATCATTTGCAAACCCGAGACATCCCTTACACAAATCATAATGCATTCCATATTTTCGACTTTTATCATAACTCGCGTAAAGGTCCCTTATATTACGGATGGGGAAATACGTTGTTCCTGACAACCCTAAAATAAGTTGGGGTTTTGCACGGTCTTTCACACAGCTTTCAAAAACATACACAGTAGGGCGGCTCGTTTTTACACTTTTTTCGATATTTGATTGGGGGTAGTGCGGAAAAGTTGCGATTTGGAGAGAAAATAAAGTGTGTAAAATTTTTTTGATCTACGTCAATACCTTCCGGTGGCGGCGAGTCCTTAAAAATCGAAAAATAGGCCTAACGGGGTAGATTGAAAATGGTTTTAAAGACTTACAAAATAAACAATAAAAATTTCAGCACAATCTGTTAATAACTTCCGGTGGCGTCTTAGCCGTTAAAATATCCAAAATATTGATTTAAAGCAAGTTTTAACAAGATGTTATACAAATGTTAATTCCGGTATATTTCTGTGCAAACAACCCTGAGAACACTATTTAGGCTTGAATAAATTAATAGCAGTTATTGAACAATGAACATTATATAAAAATTATATAAAATTATATAAAATTTTTGTGTTTTTAGGCCTATTTTTCGATTTTTAAGGACTCGCCGCCACCGGAAGGTATTGACGTAGATCAAAAAAATTTTACACACTTTATTTTCTCTCCAAATCGCAACTTTTCCGCACTACCCCCAATCAAATATCGAAAAAAGTGTAAAAACGAGCCGCCCTAATACACAGTCCTACGGCGATCATCCATTCCAAATACAACTATACGAACATTCATTTCCTGCTCTACCTTCTCAGCTCTTCAGGACCCACATTACAGTCAAACTCGATCTTGGAATCCGCTGCCAGTTTACGGGCACGATGCACAACCGTAGGCAACCAAATTTTTTTGACCCATGCATTTGGTACAGTAAACATATGAACTAAAACAATTGCTATAAAGTCGCAACCACGCACGGTGTTTATATGCCGTCTGTAAATAGCCTGAGAATTGAAGTTAAGAGTATAAGGTGTGGCCGTATGTCCCGCAACACGGAAGACGTGGTCAATATCTATCATAGAGTTGTTCATGTTGAAGGCGATGCTACTTTGAAAGGCCTGCATTATACGTCCCAAAGTGTAGCCTATATCCACAGCAGCCAAGCGGCTGTAGGGTATTACTACCCAAAAATCACCTACATCCCCATCATCTGATCCGAACCTGAAAGACAGCCGCGTCGTTACTTCACATCCCTAGCTGTTCTGAAGGGCAAACTCCACAATACATTCAACTACGCGCCGCAGTCCGTGTTCAACACTATTGCTATACATGGTTCGCGGGTCTACCCTGACTACGTACCGGTTTCTAGTCAGGGCTATGGTGCGGGTGGCAGTGCGCACCAGCTCGAATGTTATGTTATTCTCGACAAAATGAGATGCTGCTGCTGTGGAGGGTACGACCGGAATTGAACAGGAACAAGGGGGCACAGTTTCATTTGTAGAAGGAACTAATGTGCGGGCTGTCGTAAGACGTAGAGGGCTGGGGTTCTAGTACTGG
Source organism: Bathynomus jamesi (assembly GCA_023014485.1). NCBI lineage: Eukaryota > Metazoa > Arthropoda > Malacostraca > Isopoda > Cirolanidae > Bathynomus > Bathynomus jamesi. The sequence continues at coordinate 478,422 of JAJOZX010003547.1, read as the reverse complement.
AAGTCTAACAACCGGTGCACTCCTGGCACGCTTTATACCTGACGTGGAAGGCGAATCATCAACTTCATCATGCCCCCGCTTTCTTCTCGAATTGTCGCATGCGGTGCTACAGGTGTTGCTAGTAGGGATTCGCTAGCGGGGGTGGAGTCTGTACCCGCAACTAGCGGGTATGTCGTCTGCAATATCGATGATGGGGACATGTTGCTGGCACACTACCTCATCCTAATCGTCATTCACGGTTCTGAGGAAGAAGAGGAAAAACAAGACTAGAATATAAGGAGGATCAATTAAAATTTTATTATATTTTGTAAATGCTCCACTTGGGAGTGTGACGTGTTAGAGCTGGATTCTGTAGAAAAATTCAGGTTCACGAGCCCGTCCACATGTATTATATCTGGCCCTACAGGATGTGGTAAAACTGTGTTTATGTTTAAAATCATTACAGACAAGGGGGAGATGTTCTCAAAATTTGTGCATAAAGTCATATGGTGCTATTCGACGTACCAGTCAATATTCAACGAGTACCAAGATGAAATTTTGTTCCATAAAGGTGTATATGACGTTAATTCGTTAAAGGGAAATAAGCATACGGTCATTGTAATTGACGATCTCACGTTAGAAATGGATAAAACGTTTGCCGAGATATTTACAGTGTTCTCCCACCATCTTAACATAAGCGTATTCTTCATCAATCTATTTTTCAAAAATAGATACAAGCGCGATGTGTCGCTAAATACACAATATCTAGTCTTATTCGGACAACGTAGAGATTCAAAATTGGTGTATTAGCCAATCAAATGTTCCCGAATCAGCGTAAGGAGTGTTTGGAAGTTTATAAAGAAGCTACAAGCCAACGTTACAGATATTTGCTTTGTGACCTTCATCCGCGAAACATGTTTAGGGTGCTTCTAAGAACGAATATATTCCCAAACGAGCCTGAAACGGTGTATATCCCACAATGACAGAGGTTAAAGAAATACCGTGAATTAATAAAAATCTATCATCGACTGACACGAGCACTGCAATATTAAAAATATTGTCGCCGACTTTTTAAAATGTATCTGTGAACGTTATAAAATGTAATGTACAAATGAAACCCCCTTAAAAGACATGCCTACGTCATTACAAGAACATAATACGCGCACTCGCTCGTAAAAATCAAACTGTGGGGAAGAAAAAGCGAATTATTGTACAAAGAGGGTTCATTCGTACCCATCTTATTTTCAGTTTTGGGGCCTTTACTGACTAGTTTAATATAATGAAAAAAGTAGTCGTGATTCCACACGAGGTGTATGCTTCACTACAAAGCTCAAAGAGTCCAGATACGGTTCTAGAACCCCGTAAAAGCAGGCTTAAAAGACTGGAAGGCGAATTGTTAGACCTATTAAACAGTGAAAAGTCACCTGACGAGAAAAGAATCTTATACGAAGAAGCTTTGCAGAAATTCTTCATGAATACGAAAATTATAAGAATCCAACAGAGATCCCAGTAGTTATTAGGCACAGCGCAGACAACGTTGAGCATGAAGGCATAGGACCTGGGGTCGATGCTAGAGACGAACACTGTCGAACAGTCAAAGAACAACAGAGCGGCCCCACAACATATCGAACATATATTAAAAAGCAGTCTCCCACATACATTGAGGAATAAAGGTTTCAGTCTTTATAATTTATTGGGTGACAGGACAATTGCGTCCTGCTCAAGTGCGTCCCGGACAAATGCGTCCCTGTCATTGGCGTCCCTGAACAATTGCGTCCGGTTTTATTTCGTCCCGGACAATTGCGCACTTCCCCAACTACTACATGAAGTTTATTTATTAGAGAAGTGAATAGAAAGTTCATTGTGACTTCACTTACACAATTGTCCAGGGACGCCAATGACGAGGGACGAGTAAGTCGAGTATGTTTGTTATTGTAATTTTGTATGGGATATAATGACCGGTTAGATTAATTGAATGCCCAGTTAGGTCAACTGTATGCCCTTGACGATTGGTTAGGTTAAGTTGTGATATTTTCGTTAAAACTAACGAAACTAACTTTATCTTAAGTGGACGTAACCCATAAAATTTGACAATGATGTTGCTGATGATGGATAAAGTTTTAGAGAACAGTTTCGAACAGAACTTATGAACATATAACAAGTTTAATAGGTTAAAATGAAAAGTATATTTGAAATTCCGATACTAACTTTCTATTCACTTCTCTAATAAATAAACTTCATATAGTAGTTGGAGAAGTGCGCAATTGTCCGGAACGCAATTGTCCGGGACGCAATTGTCCGGGACGCAATTGTCCGGGGACGCCAATGACCGGGACGCATTTGTTCGGGACGCACTTGACCAGGACGCAATTGCCCTAGTACCAATCTATTGAGTGAGGATCCCAACATACAGTGGACCGATACAGGCAAGGTCATTGTTGAAGGGTTCGAATATCGTTGACATCGTCCATGACTTGGTTAATAAATGGGATAGACCCTCACCAGCAGGATAGAAACATATTAAAGCAAGACTACAGCAAATAAATGTCCCAGAAACACTGATAGGTAATCTGAACAGGTTAAAAGACTTGGGACAAGCCTCGCATGTACCACAGCTGAACACGCCTTCACCCCAACGGTAACATCTCTGAAGAGGAGAAAGAAGATACCAAACAACAACGGCCAACCCTACCTGCGCGCTCTAAAATACGCAAATGGCTAACGTATTAAGAAAACGTTATTATGACATTTCTAACCCAGCCTGCTACGGCGGCGTTAATAGAATGTAAAGAGGCGTTTATAAAGAGGATGTAGGGAAAAAAGATGTTGAGAGGTTTTTGCGGGAGCAGGATGCTTATATACTTCATAAGCCGGTGAGAAAAATGTTTAAAACAGCCAAGACAACAGCAGCCTCGAGTGATTCTATTTGGCATGCAGATTTAACAGATATGCAGAGATATTCAGTGTATAATGGCGGCTACTGCTACATCCTATTTATAATAGATGTATTCTCTAGATATTTGTAGCTAATTCCCTTGAAAAATAAATCGCCTGAAACAGTTGCTAAAACGACCAAAACGCTGATGTTGAAAGAAAATAGGATTCCTGGCTATTTTTGTACGGACATGGGGAAATAATTTATAGGCCGAGCTTTTCAGAACATGTTGACAGAATTTAATATCAGTTACGACACTAGCAATTCTATACTTAAGGCATCTTTAGCTGAAAGAGTTCAACGTACCATAAAGAAACATGTATCGCTATTTCACACACAAAAACACATACGGATATGTAGACATTCTGAATTCGCTAGCCTCATCCTACAACCGTTCACACCACCGGGCGATTGGTACAGCACCTAACGAAATTTTAGAAAGAGGTACGCACACAGATCGTGAGGTGAGAAAAGATATTCGTAGAGTGCCACCACGCTCTAGTAGACATGTCAACTCTCACGGATTTTCTCTGAGACTCACGGATTTTAAGTCTCAAACTCCCTTATGTGGGATATGTTTCCAGTTATCAAAATCAGGCAAAATCTCACGGATTTCCATACTTCACGGTTGACGTTTCTGTTCTAGGCGTTTCAAAACTAATGATTACACTGGTCTGCAGCCAAAATGCTTCGGAAATAAAAGTAGTCAATCTTTACTAATTTTGGGTCACTGAATACGAAAATGATGCCTAAAATTGCCAATTGGCTCTATTTATAAAGATATCAGGCAACCCTGCACCCTACTAACTGGACTGCATCTGTCGCGTAATATGTAGACGCCTGTGACACATCAACGCAATGACTCTACTGCGCATGCGCGGTTATATTTTTATATTTTAATAAATTAATGTAAATATATACATATATACAATAAAATGTAATTTTAAATTTATCTATTACATTATGTATTTGTAAATTATTTATTAAAAAATAGATTGGATCATTTTAACATATTGCTTCCCATAATGTTTTTGATATTAATATAAATGGAATACTAACCTAACTTAACCTTACCTAATTTAAAATTATTAAAATGCAATGTAATTACATTAATTTATTAAAATAAAAAAAATATAACTACGCGCATGCGCAGTAGAGTCAAGGCATCGATGTGTCACAGGCGTCTACATATTACGCCACAGCATCAGTTCATTCGCGGAAGTCACACAGTGCACCCTTGTCAAACTCTTTTTAGTGTTTGCTTTTGAAACTGAATTTTTTTCAGCCTAATTTGAACAAAGATGACTCGTAATTGCGTGAACAGTGTAGATAACGTCTGTTATGTTTGTGGAGAATTGACTTTTGCATCACAAAAGCGTGCTATAACCGCCGTGATTAGGAAAGCCTATCACCTTTATTTTGGCTGTAAGGTTGGAGATCAGGACAAGAGCTGGGCCCCACACATATGCCGCAATACTTGTGCAACAAATCTTCGCCAGTGGTTGAATCGGAAAAGGAAATCTATGCCTTTTGCAGTGCCAATGGTGTGGAGGGAACCAACAGATCATGTCAGCAACTGTTACTTCTGCATGGTGCCTCCAGTCAAGAAAGGTATTTGCAAGAAGAAAAAGTGGATTTTACAATATCCGAGTATACCCTCTGCTATACGCCCGGTACCTCACGGCGAAGGACTACCCGTTCCTGAGCCCCCACACTCATTCTCCCTGGAGTTAGAGGACGAGGAGAATGAAGGAACCTGCGAAACTTGTGAGCCTTCAACTTCACAAGACCCTGAATTTGTTTATAACTTGACATTTTCTAAACCGCACATGATAATTCAGAATGAATTAAATGACCTTATCAGAGATTTAAAACTGCCAAAGAGTAAGGCAGAGCTGTTGGGCTCCAGATTGCAGCAGTGGAATCTCCTCGCTGAAAATGTTAGTGTAAGTTTCGTGACCGTCAAAAATATTTTGTCCCATTCTTCATCATGGTAGGTGACCTTGTAGCTTGCAACGACATCGATGGTCTGATGGCAGCTCTCAACATTATTCACAATCCTGATGAGTGGAGACTGTTCATTGATTCATAAACTATGACAAACATCAGTGGCACGTTTGTGGTGACTTGAAAGTTGTTGCTATCGTGCTAGGACTGCAGCCGGGCTACACTAAGTATTGCTGTTTTCTGTGTGAATGGGATAGTCGGGTTAGGACTTCTCATTACATCAAGAAGGATTGGCCACTCCGACACTCATTGGAACCTGGAACAAAAAATGTTCAGTATCCTCCACTTGCAGAATCGAGCAAGATTTTGTTACCACCCTTACACATCAAACTGGGCGTCATGAAAAAATTGTTAAGGCTATGGATAAAACGGGAGCAGCTTTTAAGTACCTCGGTGGTAAATTCCCAAAGCTCAGTGAAGCAAAAATCAAGGAGGGTGTATTTGTTGGTCCACAGATCCGCGAGCTTCTTAGAGATGAGGAGTTCGACCGTATCCTAGGTGGTGAGGAGAAGACAGCGTGGAATGCTTTCCGGTTAGTAGCAACCAATTTTCTCGGAAATACCAAAGCTGACAATTACAGGGAGCTGGTGGAAAACCTGCTGTTGTCCTATCAAAAAATGGGCTGCAATATGTCTTTAAAGATACATTTCCTCCATTCGCACCTGGAATTTTTTCCGGCCAACTGTGGAGCAGTCAGCGACGAACATGGTGAACGTTTCCACCAGGATATCTCAGCGATGGAGAAACGCTACCAGTGGAAATGGAGTCCATCATTGTTAGCAGACTACTGCTGGACAATAACAAGAGATGCTCCAGAAGTTGAATACAAGAGCAAGCAAAGAAGCGACGGGTTGAATCAATATAAGTGACTGCATTATACAGGTATGTTACTAATATATGGTATACATATACGCAAAATGTGTAACTTAAATTTTCTTGGAAACTGTAGCCAATCGACTGTTTTTATGGTCATATTTGTTTTCAGCACCCCAAAAGCCATAATAGGAAACACATTTTATCTCTGAAGCACAAACTTTTTGAGGATTTGAGGATTTTTGAGGATTTGAGCAAGGTTGGACACGTGATATTTTTAAAGTTAGGTTTATGAGCCCTAAAGACGAGATAATGCTGTATTACGATGAAGATTTGAATGGGGAAGAAATTGCAGGAGGCTTTTACGGTGTGGAGCTGCAGAAAGTGACATTTAATTTAGGAAAAAAAGTGTTTAAAATTGAAAAAAATTTAGGCAGCAAAGGTTCAGGAAAGAGAAAAATGTACCTGGTGAAATGGCTAGAGCACCCAGAAAGCTTCAACACCTATATAAAAGCTCATGCAATAATGAAGCTTAAATAGTATGCAGCATGGCGCCTAACCACTTCTACGTCACACTACCGTCCTCATCTTCTCTGTCTATACATCCTAACAATACCCTGGCCAACTTTGTAACAGAACTCCATGGGCCCATTGAATTGGGCCGTGAATCATATGAGGTAGGAATATGCGAATTACAAGTGGCTACCAAATTTTTAAGTATTGATAATAAAGAATCCGTTTTTACGGTTCTTAGAAACCATGATGAGTGTGAAAAGACCAAAGTAAATCGGGACGAAAACATGTGCGCTGCCCGGAGTGGGGAGGCACAGTATTACACTACAGTAGTAACGCTAGGGCCGGTGTCATTATGGCATAGCCGAGGATGTGGTAAGGGACTTAAATGGTAGTTTCAAAAGATCAAATCTTACGTCTGATTTAGTATACGAAATCGTAAACAAAGATACCCCGGCACATACTTTAACTCTAAAATCAAAGGCTAACAGAAATATTTAAGGCAATAGGCTGTTAAAAATTATAACCGAGAGCAGATATGGGGCAGCCATCTAAAGAGATACTTTTCACGAATCACAACATGACTTGTGCAGCTTAATGTATCAGCTGAAATTGGAGAAATTGAACGATGGCTACCCTCCCCCGGACATGTGCTATATTTATAGCAATATCGTGGGACATCAGTTTGTTAGGGATACCCAGGCGCGGCTGCTGCGCATCGCCCACATTCCCAATCATAGAGGAGGAGCTTAAGCATCACATACGACAAACCTCATTATGTCAATGTCGCAACTAATCTACTAACCAGCATCTCAATATATACAAGAACGATTGAGGAGAAACGTTTTCCATTCGGTAACGGAAGCTTAACAGTGAAGCTTCACTTTCGTCGCACTGTGATAGAATGACCCGAAGGCCTTTCACAGTCTGTCGAGGGGTGAGATGGAAATGATGCTCTCAGTGTAGGTAACGTTTACAAATGGCACAAAAAGTTTAAAAATGGAGAAACATCTCTTGAAGACAAGGAACGCAGTGGCCGCCCTTCCACTTCTCGTACGGATGAAAATGTCCAACAGATTCGATTTCTGGTACGAGCAAATGTTTCTCCATTTTTAAACTTTTTGTGCCATTTGTAAACGTTACCTACACAGAGCACCATTTCCAAAAGCTGTTTTAATAATTTCGTTCCTCTCCGAACGCGCGTTGTTCCATTTCAGAGATTTATACGTACTGCAAAAACACACCCTCCTTTTAAGCGCTCCAACCAACTACTGACTCATGGTAGCAGATTTTGCTTCAGACTGCAGACGCCAGAGGGCAGGAAAACTCACATATGTAAACGGTTATTTCTTATTTGCATTCATTTGTCCGTAGCAATAAAATTAATTATCGATACTTTTTGATCACTCCTCGTGTATATATATATATATATGTATATATATATATATATATATATATATATATATATACTGTATATATATATATGAAAATTATTTCATGAAAGTAACAAGTGAATAATATTTATGATGAAAATAAACACGAAGGAAAAATGAACCAGAATGGTGCTGAAGCGCTTTCGTCTAATGATATTTTCAGGATGAACAATATTGCACTTCAAAATGAGTTGTCTTATAAGCATTCTACTCCTCTGTTGACAGAGAGAGAGAGAGAGAGAGAGAGAGAGAGAGAGAGAGAGAGGTAATCAGTTTAAATCACATTCCATAATTCTAGCGAAAATGAGGCATTAAATTTATAATGTGACTACTTTAAAATGTCTAATTTACGCGTCAAATATAAGCAATGTTCACTCTTGTCATATATATATATATATATATAGAGAGAGAGAGAGAGAGAGAGAGAGAGAGAGAGAGAGAAGTTATAAAAAAGCTTTTGCTTAAATACGGTGATATAATTTTTCTACTCGCAAATTTTTTATTTATTTTATGGTCAGTTCATATATTTTTCTGAAGAAAGTTTCCAGGCCTCTGAATTATGATATAATTTAATACATAAAAGTAGAAATTTTGAATGCCTCTTTAAGAGAAAAATGACGAACAATATTGCACTTCAAAATTAGTTTGCGTATGAGCATTCTACTCCTCTATTCGCTTAACAAATTGCGCAGTGGCGCAAACCTATTGTACAAATTATGCTTCAGAGGAAAGTAAATTAAAGTTTTAACGTGGCACCAACACTGATGAGGTTTCTTGAACGAAATAATGTAAGACCATATTAAACACTGAGTTGAATAATATATATATATATATATATATATATATATATATATATATATATATATATATATATATATATATATATAGAGGTGACCAGTTTAAGTCACATTTCATAGTTCTAGTAAATATTAGGCATTAAATTTATAATATGACTACTTTAAAATGTCTAATTTACGCGTCAAATATAAGCAATGTTCAATCATATATATATATATATATATATATATATATAGAGAGAGAGAGAGAGAGAGAGAGAGAGAGAGAGAGAGAGATGGTACGGAATATTTATTTGAACATCTTAAAAGGGTAAAACTATATTTAAAAAGTAGGTTGAATTCAAGGCGTCTACAAAACATGAATCGAGATAGTTAATTATAAATTAATTAACTCATATAAAGTGGTGAGTTATGAAAATGTACAACTACAACTAATTTATAACAATTACAACGTATGTGGCCAAAATAGGGACGTAGGCACGTAAAGAGTTAAAATAAACTCTCTTATTATTATTTATTGTAACCGTAAAATTGGCATGCCGAAATTTTTTGTAAAATAAAAACAAACATTTTAGTTTTAAGGTTTCGTTGTTTGGATCTCGAAAGCAAGGTGGTTTGGTTTATGAATATTCATAAATGAATAAATTAAAAAATGTTTCAGAGGGGGTAACGGTCGTTCTATTTTCATTCGGAGTTCTCATGAGGATAGTAAGGCCGAACCGCATTGTAATCGAAATTTATAATCGTGACCCGACCTTCCAAAGGGAAGGGCAAACCAGCGGATTTGGATTGAGATGTAAAATGGTTGGTTTCTCCTTCGCTGGGTCGTGCAACTTTTGGGAGACAGATTCGAAGCCACTTGCTAAATTTGACCATGAGGTTGGTCATAAAATTGGGAAATCAAGTAGCTTCGATTTCCCAATGTTTTCCAGAACATTGATTTCCCAGAAATACATTTAAATAACTCTATTTAAATGTATTTCTGGTTCAGGCTAATCCTATAAGGAGACCGCATCCGCCGCAACATCGATGCCCCAGGGTACGTCGAGCGACAAGGCGGGGCGGACGGCGCATTTATGTAGTGCGCAACCCTTTAATTTATGTGGTGCACACTCTTTTCCGATTTCACTTCACTGACACCAATTATGTCGTGCGCAACCCTTTAACTTACGTAGTGCGCACCTTTTACAATTGCACTTATTTCTTACGCGCGTGTTCGTTGGTTTCAGGATTACTCTGCCTATCCACTCGGATGGCCCTTTAATTTTATACGCGTATTTTCCCTCGGCTTACTTGAAGCCTACTTTGAGTTTTTAAACTTTCAATGTTAATTTCACTCAACTTACAAGAGAGGCCTATTGCAAGGTAGCAGAGAAACGACACACTCCCTCTTATAAAGTTTATTCAATTTTACTTCAATTAGTATATACATTCAAAGAAATAAGCTGATGTATGATTACAAATTTTGTTAAACAGAAAAAAATCAAACTGTTCATTTACAGAAAATGTTTACAAACATTTAAGTCCCAAAAAAATCCTTTGTACAGAGGGTTTTTTTTTATTTGCGTGTGACAAAACAATTAGCACTAAATGAAATTGTCGAAATCGGCGAAGGAATTGGAAAAATTGATTACTTACAACCAGCTTGAAAATTATTCTCGACAGTTTTGCGTAAGGACCGCAGATTTATTTCCAGGAAAAAAGTCCGTCCATTCAATTAGGTTTCCTCGTACAATAACCGAAGAGTTATGTAACACTTCCCCGGCTTCCCCCCAAGCCCACTCCAACACAGGATCGCGAATGGTTTCTGAGGAACCCTAATCTGACGTAAACTTCAAGTTGAACATTTGATGCAAAACAGAAAAATTTAAATTTAAAAGGATCCCAATAAGTTCCTTTTTTCCTGGTCGTTAACAATAAGTTCTTACGTAAGTTCGCGTACACCAACAAAAGGATTCAAAGTTTTAAATATAACGGGAGACAGTCTTAACTCGATTTTGAATTTTTCTCGATTACACCGCAGAGTTTTTAAAAAGTTAGTTTTACAAGCCACTTTGACTTTGAACTTCAGGAGGACGAACCACAACTGACTTAAAAATCTCAAATCTACTTTACAATTTTTAAAGACCACGCCTTCTAATATTTTGAAGGACCTATCAACACATTTACTTTACACAAGGCCGCCCCCCCCGAAGGCTCTCCTCCACACATAAGGAAAGAAAGTATCTGTACAGGGCGTTCCCAGAATCACTGTCCTCCCATTGGACCGTGTTCCCACTTCCGGGTATAGACCCCTCCTTTTCCCAGAAATACATTTAAATAGAGTTATTCCTTCGGAGCTACTTGATTTCCCAATTTTATGACCAACCTCATGGTCAAACTTAGCAAGTGGCTTCGAATCTGTCTCCCAAAAGTTGCACGACCCACCGAAGGAGAAACCAACCATTTTACATCTCAATCCAAATCCGCTGGTTTGCCCTTCCCTTTGGAAGGTCGGGTCACGGTTATAAATCTCGATTACAATGCGGTTCGGCCTTACTATCCTCATGAGAACTCCGAATGAAAATAGAACGACCGTTACACCCTCTAAAACATTTTTTAATTTATTCATTTATGAATATTCATAAGCCAACCCACCTTGCTTTCGAGATCCAAACAACGAAACCTTAAAACTAAAATTTTTGTTTTTATTTTACAAAAAATTTCGGCATCCCAATTTTACGGTTACAACAAATAATAATAAGAGAGTTTATTTTAACTCTTTACGTGCATACGTCCCTATTTTGGCCACATACGTCGTAATTGTTATAAATTAGTTGTAGTTGTACATTTTCATAATTCACCACTTTATATGAGTTAATTAATTTATAATTAACTATCTCGATTCATGTTTTGTAGACGCCTTGAATTCAACCTACTTTTTAAATATAGTTTTACCCTTTTAAGATGTTCAAATAAATATTCCGTACCATCACGTTAGTATACTAAAATTGGTAATAAACATGGTATGAGAATAGGTACGATCCATACACCCCGGCATTAAAGGGTAATATATATATACACACACACACACACACATATATATATATATATATATATATATATATATATATATATATATATATAATGTTATAATGTTATAATGTTACAGACCATCAAAGACCCTAGGATCCACTCATGGTTGGTCTACCTAACTGTGTTCGTAATTGTGTATGTCCTCCGTGGTGGCGGAGGGGACCTACAATTTTACGTGGGTTCCGAACCACAAGAACATAAGAAATTTATGCAAAAACTGCCTGTACATTGGCAACGACCAATTTTTGCATAACTAATTAATTATCAATTTAAAACTAATTAATTATCAATTTAAAACTAATTAATTATCGATTTAAAACTAATTAATTATCGATTTAAAACTAAAGATAGAATCTCTGGATCCAGAGGATCAAGTCATAATAGACTACTATCCACAAATATGTTACACTATATCTATTTATAACCAACATGCAAATATATCAGATCCAAAGAATCCAGTCAATTTCATTACGGTATCCATCAATACTAGTACCTTGCCAACGAAAAATAAGTCACGGTCCATGTCGATTGCGGACCAAGTCAAAATTTACATATACATTACAATATATATACTTAGGAGGAAAAGTGTAGGTGTGGCTGTAAAGACCGTACAGTAATGTAGAATGTGTGTGCACCCATTTTGGGTCTCCCATTTCAAGGTGTTTGTGGGGCAAGTGAAGATCATGAGTTTTTCAATACTTCACAGTACTATGGGGGGCACCGCTCGGCAGAGGAATCCCTTTAAATGGGGTGTGTAAGGACAGAGAGTATCCTCTAACCCAAGATGCTGCCTCCCTATATCCCACAACACTTGTGTTGAGCTGTGGGATCGATCACCACAAAGCCTTACTTTTACTACCTTAAACTATACCCAATCTATCAACATATTTGCCTAATCGATTTTTAAACATGTTTATAGAAGTGCTACTAATTACTTCTACCGGCAAACTATTCCAGCTATTTACTATTGTATGCGTAAAAAAGTTTTTGGCAACTGCTGTCTCGAACCTTCTACTTGTCAACTTACACCCGTTATTTCTAGTCCTATTATATTGAGATATTTCGAAAAAGCTATCTCTATCTACGTTATCGAACCCATTCATAATTTTGAAAACCTGGATTAGATCACCCCTTAGCCTCCTAGTCTCGAGTGTTGTCAATTTTAACCTCTTAAGCCTATCATCGTACGACTTTGAACTAAGCGACGGAATCATCTTAGTTGCTCGTCTTTGAACTCTTTCGATTTTGTCTATATCTTTGCGCATATACGGATTCCAAAATTGGATCGCGTACTCCAAATGGGGTCTAACTAATGATTTATAAAGAGGAACTATAATATCCCGCGATTTGTACTCAAAATTTCGAGCTATAAAACCTAACACTTTGTTCGCCTTATTGACCGCTGCTGTACTTTGTTTCGCTACTTTTAAATCACCAGTGACTATAACTCCTAAATCTTTTTCCTGCTCTACGCTTGTTAAATCTTTCCCTGACATACTATACGCAAAATTACCGTTACGCGAACCTATATGCAAAATTTTGCACTTATCAACGTTAAATCTCATTTGCCATGTGACTGACCAATCAACGATTTTATTCAGATCTTCCTGAATTTTACCTCTATCTTCGTCATTAATCGCCCTACCACCCAGCTTCGTGTCATCCGCAAACTTTGAAACTGTGCTGACTAGGCCGACATCTAAATCGTTAATATATATAAGAAAAAGCAAGGGGCCCAATACAGAACCCTGAGGAACGCCACTCGCTACATTAGCCGAACAAGACTCCGCTCCATCAACGACCACCCTCTGTTTCCTACCTCGCAACCACTCTTCTAGCCAATTTATTACTACACCCCTGATTCCATGAGCCTTAGTTTTTTCAATGAGTCTTTTGTGCGGCACGGTGTCAAACGCTTTTTGAAAATCTAAATACACTACATCAACCGCCCTATGTCTATCGTAAACGTCAACCACGCTTTGGAAAAATTCTAAAAGATTAGTTAAGCAAGATTTGTTTCGCCTAAAACCGTGCTGCGTATTTCTAACTAGTTTATGCACTTCTAAGTGTTCGACTATACGATCCCTAATTATTGATTCCAGGAGCTTACCTACAACAGACGTTAAACTGATTGGCCTATAATTTCCCGCCGCACCTTTATCGCCTTTCTTAAAGATAGGTGTTACGTTTGCTAACTTGAAATTATCTGGTACGCACCCCTCAGAAATAGACGCATTAAAAATCTTTGTTAGCGGCACAACAATGCTATCTTTTAATTCTTTTAGTTGTATGGGATATATGGAATCCGGCACCGGTGATTTACGCGTTTTCATTTTATCAATATAGCGCATTACCTCCCCTTCACTAACCACGATATTATCCAAAATATTATCATTATCAAAAGGTATTATGTCTATGACCGTAGGGATATTTGTTACATCTTCTATAGTAAAAACTGACGTAAAAAATTCGTTTAGCAAGGCAGCCATTTCCTTGTTTTCAGAAACTAGATCTCCGTTTACATTTTTCAAAGGCCCCAAGACACTTTTTACTGGATTTCTATTATTGACGTATTGAAAGAATCGCTTGGGGTTTTCTTTACCGTCACGAGCTATGGAGATTTCAAATTCGCGCTTGGACTTTTTTATTACACTTTTCGCTTCACGCCTTAGAGATATGTAGTTGTTTCGTAACAACAGATTATCTTTATCGCACTTATATAGCCTATAAGCCCTATCTCTACTCTTTATAATGTCTCCTACTCTAGAAGTAAACCACAAGGGCTTGTTGTTTACTTTCGCACGCTTAATTTTGTACGGTACACATTCCTCATTTATAGTCCTAAATACCGTTTCGAACGATTCCCACATTAGTTTTGCGTTGGAGTTCCCCATTACGTTTTCCCAATTGACGTGTGAAAATTTATTTCGAAATTTACTAAAGTCTGCGTGCTGGAAGTTAGGAATTTTAGTCGAGTTAGTTGGTTTCGAGTGACTTACTGAGAGGACAAACTCTACCATATTGTGATCGCTATTGCTTAACGGTTCTATTACTTGAAGATCAGTAATTAGCCTATCATCCGTAGTTATTACTAAATCTAAAATACTGTCCAACCTCGTAGGTTCCCCAACCTTTTGAATAAGAAAGCTATCCTCGAGAAAATTAACTAAACGATTACCTTCCGCGTCTCCCTGCATTGTATCGTAATTCACGTTGGCGCAATTAAAGTCACCCATAACTAAAGCCTGCTCACTACCGATTATTCTCTTTAGTTCACGATATAACGCTTCGTCCGTATCAGCTGTTTGATTAGGGGGCCTATATATATACGCAACAAGAAGTTTGAAATCGTTCAATTTAAGTTCTGCTATAGTCGAATCTATCGGTTCTGGAATTGAGTGCTTTACTTCTATAACGTTCGCACTATTATCTTTGATATATAACATAACACCGCCTCCTCGCCTACCTATTCTGTTTTTAACAAAAAGTCTATAACCTTTAATTTGATACTCCCCTACAAAGTCACGTGTTTCAGTGCTAAGCCACGATTCATTTATCGCAATTAAATCATAGTCTTTACAAGCAATTAAAGAAAAAAATTCGTGTATTTTATTTCGTAGGCTACGAGCATTTAAGGATAGAACCTTCAAATTGTTTGTAAATGCGACACCTTCGCGAGCGCAGGGGAAATTTGTGGAATTTACGCTGGGACCGTTCGGGTTGCGGCAGCCTGAAAAGAAGAGACAGTATTATGAAATAGTGTTCCTAAACGCGCAGCTCCAACGTCATTAAAATGAAGTCCATCTTCGAGGAACAAGTCCCTCCTGCCGTAGAAACTGTTCCAAAAATTTGCAAAATGCACTCCTTCCTGTTGGCAGAGACTTTAGGTTATTGTTAATATAGGTCGCCTTGCTGTAGAAATCGCTTCGTTGGATAATTCGAGGAAGTACACCTGTTAAACAATCTTATTAGTTTTCTCCTTTAGTCGCTCTAATAAGTCCCTATACCTAGCCAGCAGTTCTTCCGATCTAGAATTTAAAACGTTATTAGTACCGACATGAATAACATACGTTGTGTCCTCGGTGGTACCGTCTGTAAAATGGTCAACACTATTAGTTATATCCTCCACCCTTGCACCACGGTAGCAGTAACAACGCCTACGACGAGGGTTTCTCCCACAGAATTCCTCGAGCTGCCCTCGAACAATGGAATCGCCAACGAGTCGTATTTCCGGTTCATCAGCATCTTCGAAACCTAAAACAGAAAACTTATTGCTTGTTATTACTGGTAGACAGGTCTTTGCTTTTCTCAATGGGGCTCCATTTCGCACTCGAACGAAGGGTTGGGAAATAGGGGAAGAGAGAGGGCTATTAGTACTATTTATATTATTAGTAGAAACTGAGGCAGGAGGGGTCGTAACTGGAGTCTCAAGGGATTCTAATTTTGCCGTCAGGAGCATCACGCTTTCTTCAAGTCTCACCCTGGCCTCCCTCTCACGTTCTAACTCGTTACTCAGCACTTCCATGCTTCAGCACCACCTGCAAACTAACTGTTCATTATTATTAGCCATTGTAAACGCGTAAGCAGCAAATTTCCCTTCACAGCGACTGCAAGTACTTGACGGGGGTGCCATGCTTTTAATTAGTTGAACAAAAAAACAAAAACAAAAAACGAGCGTTTGGAAATTAATAAATTACAACGTACGTCTACCGCGTTCTTGAAACGCAGAAACAGGTTCTTGTAACACAAATTTATACTAAATTAATATAGAATTAAGCTACCGACAAAAGATCTGTAAAAGAAGAGTATTTATAACACTTATCTGTCCGCGATTCGACCCGATTTTTTCCTTTTTTTCACACGGTTTCTGACGACACACTACCTGACCTCTCGAAGCACGGAAAAATAAACCTTATGACTGCACGTTTTCTGATTGATTTGAAAAACAAAAGGCAAGCCGCGTGCAGTAGCCTTGGTTTGATCAAATAATATAGTACTGAATAACGTCAATAAATGAAATATATTCGTTAATGAATGATTAGGAGCACGAAGTAATTTAGTTAAGAATGCACGGAACACTTTTTTTTTAAAACACTTCAACGAAAACCACTTATTCAATTGATAACACTTGACACTCGATAAAACACGTCTGTTCACAAGGAAAGACTGATCACATATGCCGAAAGACTGATCACATATATATATATATATATATATATATATATATATATACAAGGTAGAAAAGAGTTAGTAATAATAATAACGATAATAATATTTGACAGATTTGCCCGGCAAAGAGGAACTTCTCTCTCCTTCTGCTGTTTACCTGCATACATACACACACACACACACACACACACACACACACATATATTTATATAGATATATATATATATATATATATATATATATAGATAGAGAGAGAAGAGAGAGAGAGAGATAGAGAAAGAGAAAGAGTGGTAGAGAGTGCTACTTGCGAAATAAATTTTGAGGTTTGTATTTGTGTACATACCTTCGGATAAAATCATGAAGAAAGGGCATTAGGAGGCGGAGAAAGGTGATTTATGGTCACCACTAAGTCGTGATGGTCTACAATATGATGGCTATCCAACGCTGAAACTGCCTTCAATGCACCACGGTTTGGAGGTAAACTGAATAATAAATCATGGGGCAGAAATTTGGCTTTTGTTTTTCGCAAAAGGCTTGTTAAAGCAAAAAAAAATAATAATAGTAATATAAGTTTATTTAGGATTAAATAAAAAGCTTTGTTTCGTCGCATCTCTCCTAAAAGTTTTTGACTTTCAGAGAATTGCATCGTTTGTAGGGGGTATGGCAGATACAGTATTACCACTACCTCGAATTAATAATAGTAATATCTCATATATATATATATATATATATATATATGAAAATTATTTCACGAAAGTAACACGTGAAAAATATTTATGATAAATAAAACCACGAAGGAAAGGAAACAGAGAGTGGTGCTCAAGCGCTTTCGTCTAATGACATCCTCAGGAACACAAGTAAGTAAAGAGTTCAAGACTATATATATATATTTTTTTTTGTAACCTATATATAGTCTTGAACTCTTTACTTACTTCAGTGTTCGTGAGGATGTCATTAGACGAAAGCGCTTGAGCACCACTCTCTGTTTCTTTTCCTTCGTGGTTTTATTCATCATATATATATATATATATATATATATATATATATATAGAGAGAGAGAGAGAGAGAGAGAGAGAGACAGACAGACAGAGAGACAGAACATTTGTCATTAGTACGAGATTTCTTATCGTGACATTTCCTCTCTCCAGGTGTTCAACGCGACCTTCTGGACCCAATCCGTGTCTAAAAACTCCATCGTTCTTATTTAATTCAGTTGTGTCTGTATGCTACGATTATCCTATCCCAAAAATTTTTTTTAGAAATATATTATATAAATGAATATTTTCTCGTTTTGCGACGAAATAAACAAAATGACGTAGTTGTCTTTTATTATTCAAAGTAAATATATACGAAATTATTTGATTATTCTATGCCAAAATTAACGTCACTACAAAAGTTATTAATATATATTGCCTTCTAAGCCGACTGGGGCTGTCAAAAACTTCATTATACGGAGAACATCTCTCCATTAAATATATACAAATTAAATAAATAGCGCAATCACATACGAGTTTGGTATTTTTTTTAAGTGCAGTAGAACATAAAGGGCGTATATATATATATATATATATATATATATATATATAAAGTGAACAATGAACAATTCCTACACCATCATTATATGAATTCATTGTCTTCATGCAGAACTTATGTTCGTCTAGTTTTATGTTGAATGTTCATTTTTACATAAGAGACCAAAATCGCCTAAGCGAGTTTTGGATAGAATTTCGATTTGTACGTCTTTATTCATTCCTGTATTTTTCTAATTCATCTTTCTAATAATGACTTATACACTATGACGTCATAAAATAACTTTATTCTCTTTACGTTTCCCACTCTTTGCCTCTAATTTGTTCTTGTAAATCTTCCTAATAATGATTTGTACTATACGTAAAAATTCAATAACTATGACGTCACATTTTCCCTTCATCATATATCTAGTATCCAATGTATGAAAATTCTTTAACATCATGCTAAGGACGAAACACTCTATAGAAGTCATTATTTATATGTTATGTAGTATAAAACATTATTATTCAACCATACTCATTCTTACATTCATGTTCTTTCTTGACCGCTATCCTTTATTAATTTTATTACTTATTCATTCATCTACCTATTGTCTACTTATGCCCTATCAACTTATCAGTCTATGTTTACTCGTGTCAATTTGTGACGCGCGAAACTTTGGGCGTTCGTTCGAGAACGCGAAAAAACGTTCTCGTATTATTTTTTTCATTTTTATTTTTAATTATATTGACCTCCCGAGGTGAACTCAAAAAAATGCTTAGTAAGATCGAATTCCACTCACGACGACAGAATCGAGCGCCTCCAAGATAAAATACCTCCGTTCGCTCTGATTTCAAATTCATAACATATTATAGCATATTATTTCGTAAATAAATTATCTCGTAAGTGCCATGTACGTTGTATTATATTTAAACATCTTAATTGTCTATTAATAAGAACACTGTAAAAACAAAACAAAGTTATAGTAACTGTTTAATTGTAATTAACTGTAATTAACAATAACTTGTAGTGTACTTCAGTGAAACTGTAATTAAATGTAATGATTTAATTTATAATGTAAGAATGTACTTTAATAGAAGTGTAATTAAACAACAAGTGAATATGAAATAATCCATAATTGTAATCGAAATTGTAATGAACCAAAATTAGTACGTACTCAGTCATGTACTTAATTTGTACTTGTGTACTATTACGAAATGATATCGCCTTTATAAATATAGACTCGGCGAAAAATACAAATTAGTTTTTATTTTTATTTTTTAAATTCTTATTTGCAATCATTCAAAAACATCTGACGTGTTTAAAAAAGGGGGAAACTTGACCTTCGACTGTCCTCCCCCAAAACATTTAAGCTATATTATACATGTACTTGAAAAATTAGGAACCACTTCATTTGCCACTTCATTTAAGGCTCTTCTTCATTGCACTTCTTCATATTAGCACCTCATTAGGAGGGGGCAGAGGCCCTTGCCTCCTTAACTTAACTTTTTTTAGATTCCGGCCTGAGCCATGGTCGAAAGAGGTCGAACCTCTACCCCTGTAAATTCAGAGTACTAACTGTGATTTTTAAGAAGTAAACCAAAGTAAAAGAAGTTTTTATTTTCCCTTCGAGCCGTGCTCTCTTCAGGAACTCAATCAAGTCGACAAGTTATAAAAGAAAAGTCGATAATTTTAGTATAAGAGATCAGAGAATTATAAAAAGAGAAGAATTAATAAGCGAGAGAAAGAGACAACCCAAGCACCATAGAAGATATTGGCATAACAGTCTGGCGAGTCTGTAGCCAAGGGTTTAACAGAGTGGCGACCCACCATTTAAGGCGACCGAAAAGAATTATAGAAAAGTATAAAGAAGAAACATCCGTTGCTTGCCTCCTAACTAGAACCCCCGTCGATTCCGAACCGACTCAGGGCCATAAAGGGGGGGTTAACAGCTGGCGACCCTTTACCAGGATAAGATGATGATTTTACGAAGAATATTTATAAAAAGAAGATTTTTAACAAGAAGATTTTTAAGAAGAAGCAGTAGATTTTTAAGAAGAAGAAGAAGATTTTTAAGAAGAGGAAGATTTTTAACAAGAATATTTTTAAGAAGAAGAAGATTTTAACAAGTGGCCACTCTTTGGCCAAGAATAGAAATTACCCTGCATCAGGATAAAAAGAAGATTTTAAGAAGATTATTTTAAGAAGAGGCCACTCTTTGGCCAAGAATAGAAATTACCCTGCATCAGGATAAAAAGAAGATTTTAAGAAGATTATTTTAAGAAGAGGCCACTCTTTGGCCAAGATAGAAATTACCCTGCATCAGGATAAAACCAGTTGACCGGCGTGTCACGACTTCTAGTTCGTAACATCCACCCTTGAACCGGTGCGTCACGACTCCAAGTTCTCCACGCCTAGTTTTCATCATGGAACAAGTAGCCAGCAAGACGTCTTCAGGACACGTCTCAAGGATTTCCCCATAGAAAATTTTGTTAAGACATTCTGTTTTTTTAAGTAATTTGTAAACATTTGAAAAATCAGTATTATTAAGAGTTAATATTTAGTATTGAGCCAGAATTTACAAGAAACACAGTGAACATTTCAGACACCAGTGATACATTTTTTTTAGTGAAACAGTAAAAGTCACAAAAGTTAAAAGTCACAAAAGTTAAAAGTCACAAAAGTTAAAAGTCACAAAAGTTAAAAGTCACAAAAGTTAATTGTCATAGAGAGTTAATTGTCATAGAGAGTTAATTGTAACAGAGTTAATTGTAACAGAGTTAATTTCAAGAGAGTTAATTTCAAAGAGAGTTAATTTCAAAGAGAGTTAATTTCAAAGAGAGTTAATTTCAAAGAGAGTTAATTTCAAAGAGAGTTAATTTCAAGTTATTTTCACTGTTATATTCAGTATAGAATAATTTTATTTTATGTATCAAACATAATAGTATCGTACCTTCGTGTACATTCGAGTGAAATGTTGTTTACATTTTTTTTATTTTTTGTTTGCAAATTTGTTTCAATTACTGAATTGAATTGACTTGCAAATTAAGAAAGAGAGAGTTTATAGAGTTATAGAGTTACTTGAAGCAGTTTCAAGTTCCATTTTCAGTTTCAGACAGTTTCAGTTGGTTGTAACCAAAAGGGACAACCAAACCCAGAGATTTATAAAGATACTTGAAGTAATTTCGAAGTCATTTTTTGAAGTCATTTTTTGAAGTCATTTTTGAAGTCATTTTTTTGAAGTCAGTTTTTCAAGTCAGATAGTTTCAGAATACTTGACAAGCGTTCAAGTTAGCCAGTTTAAGTTTCAAGATACTTGACAAGCGTTCAAGTTAGAGAGTTTAAGTTTCAGAATACTTGATAAGAGGTCAAGTCAGAAGGTTGCGCCAAGACGGGCAACCGCACCAGAGATTTATAGAAATACTTGATAAGAGGTCAAGTCAATAGGTTGCATCCAAGAGGGACAACCGCCCCAGAGATTACAGAAGCTAGTTTGAAAAAGTTAATTTTGAAAAAGTTAGTTTTGAAAAAGTTAGTTTTGAAAAAGTTAGTTTTGAAAAAGTTAGTTTTGAAAAAAGTTAGTTTTGAAAAAGTTAGTTTTGAAAAAAGTTAGTTTTGAAAAAAAGTTAGTTTTGAAAAAAAAGTTAGTTTTGAAAAAAAGTTAGTTTTTAAGTCTCAAGTCATTTTTATTTCGAGTCCCAAGTCATTTTTATTTCAAGTCCCAAGTTAGTTTTCAATGCAGTCAATTGAATTCAACTTTTTCTTTGTAATTAAAGAGAATTTAATTTAAGAAAAATGTAAGTTAAGAATTTAATTCAACCTTTTTTTGTGTTGTAAAAGAGAATTAAATTCAACCTGAATTGACCGATTTGCGTCTTTAGTTTAACCCTTTTTCTTTGTTTGTAAGACGGAAATTCACCGATTTGTTATGTAGTTATGTAATTTATTATTTGTACAAAGGTTGTAATGACTTTGATAATCATTGTAATGTATACGTGATAATAATAGTTGTGTAATAATTAATTAATCGATCTTGTCTCAATGACTCCTTTTAAATTACTATATGAGGAACATGCCGTCCCTCCGTTTGTTGAACTCTTTTAATTTTTTGTTCTTAGTGTGACAAGCAATCTTTTAAAAAAAAAAAAAAAAAAAAAAAAAAAAAAAAAGTGCTCACGAAAGACTTATTGTCAATTTCAGACTTATATCCCCCGCTTAGTCACTCAATTCCCCCGAATGTAGTACTCCAAACTTTTTTTTTTATTTTATTTTTATTTTAACACCCCAACCCCAGTTGAACCCATTATCGACCAAAACCGTTTTTACAAAAGTTTTTAACGAGTTTTATAATTATTTGATTATATGATGACAGAAATAGCGTAACAATTAATCGATCATGTACCTAATTTATCCTGCTCTGTACGATCGGGAAATTTACCCGTATGACCGCACATACCCTAAATTTCAGTCATTTAATTTTTAATAAAACTTCTACGCAATAAAACAGATGTATTTGTCTATATGCAAACAAGTTTTCAGACTAAAATATCAAATAATTCAAAATTCTATCAACATTCAACGAAAGAGTATGATTTTTCTACTTAACCTGCAAAAATTATTAAACCTTTTTAATATTTTCTTTTATTATCTAAAAATAATTTTTAATTTAAAATTTAATTGAAATTAAAAGAAAAGATTGTTCGAAATGCTTCCCTTCCATTTCAATAACTATTTTATTCTTGGTCGAAACTCATCTATGGCTCGATTTACTTTTATTTTTTTAGAATATTATAAAATTGTATTTAGCTCGTTGAAATGCATAATTGATTCATATTTTTAATTTGTATTTTTATTTTTATTTTGTTCAAGTAACAGTGAGTAACTGTCCTTAAATTGTTATTGTACCATTTGTAAGGTATGAAACGAAAATTTTAGTGAAATTGACATACTACTACAGTATGTGGTTATGAATTTTAGTAGTCGAATTTAATCTGTGTCTCGAAATTATCAGATGCACACTTTGTACCCAACAAACATAAATACACATTTGACCACAGGTCTATACATCATCCACTACGTAATTCGATTTGTACCTACAACAGTCAATAAAAATGCATGTATGCGCGCTATATATATATATATATATGTATACAAACCTTATGCTAAAATCATTGAATATCACAATAAAACTATTTCATTACGTAAGTGCCAACTATGCTATTTAGTCTTAATCATTTTTGCTTACTATATATAAATTCTCGCTCATGCATTTATTCAGTTAATTTAACAATTCTCTCAGCCAATCTGTCTCTCGAAATTATCAGCTACACACTTTATACCTAGTACACAAAAATACACACTAGACCACAGGTCTATACATCATCGATTACGTAATTCTATTTTTACCAACGCTAGTCAATAAAAATTAGTTTATAGATTGTACGATTTATATTTTTCCCTTTTACCTATTCATTATGAATGTAATTTTCCCCGCAGAAAAAAAAAAAAAAAAAAATTTTAAATTTTAACCATATCATTGTTTGTCTAACTTAATTGTTTATCTAAATTAAAGTATTAATCTTTGAATTCTTTTATATTATATAATAACTCACTTGTTCTGTATAAAACTTGTAATGTAAAGAAAAATTCGTCACCTAACTTGAATTAGTTACGATGTTATTTTCTCAATTGTATTGTATTGTATTAATTTTATTATATTATTGTATAAATATCATTTAAAAAAAAAGGGGAGAGCAATGTAAAAAGTGAAAAATGAACAATTCCTACACCATCATTATATGAATTCATTGTCTTCATGCAGAACTTATGTTCGTCTAGTTTTATGTTGAATGTTCATTTTTACATAAGAGACCAAAATCGCCTAAGCGAGTTTTGGATAGAATTTCGATTTGTACGTCTTTATTCATTCCTGTATTTTTCTAATTCATCTTTCTAATAATGACTTATACACTATGACGTCATAAAATAACTTTATTCTCTTTACGTTTCCCACTCTTTGTCTCTAATTTGTTCTTGTAAATCTTCCTAATAATGATTTGTACTGTACGTAAAAATTCAATAACTATGACGTCACATTTTCCCTTCATCATATATCTAGTATCCAATGTATGAAAATTCTTCAACATCATGCTAAGGACGAAACACTCTATAGAAGTCATTATTTATATGTTATGTAGTATAAAACATTATTATTCAACCATACTCATTCTTACATTCATGTTCTTTCTTGACCGCTATCCTTTATTAATTTTATTACTTATTCATTCATCTACCTATTGTCTACTTATGCCCTATCAACTTATCAGTCTATGTTTACTCGTGTCAATTTGTGACGCGCGAAACTTTGGGCGTTCGTTCGAGAACGCGAAAAAACGTTCTCGTATTATTTTTTTCATTTTTATTTTTAATTATATTGACCTCCCGAGGTAAACTCAAAAAAATGCTTAGTAAGATCGAATTCCACTCACGACGACAGAATCGAGCGCCTCCAAGATAAAATACCTCCGTTCGCTCTGATTTCAAATTCATAACATATTATAGCATATTATTTCGTAAATAAATTATCTCGTAAGTGCCATGTACGTTGTATTATATTTAAACATCTTAATTGTCTATTAATAAGAAACACTGTAAAAACAAAACAAAGTTATAGTAACTGTTTAATTGTAATTAACTGTAATTAACAATAACTTGTAATGTACTTCAGTGAAACTGTAATTAAATGTAATGATTTAATTTATAATGTAAGAATGTACTTTAATAGAAGTGTAATTAAACAACAAGTGAATATGAAATAATCCATAATTGTAATCGAAATTGTAATGAACCAAAATTAGTACGTACTCAGTCATGTACTTAATTTGTACTTGTGTACTATTACGAAATGATATCGCCTTTATAAATATAGACTCGGCGAAAAATACAAATTAGTTTTTATTTTTATTTTTTAAATTCTTATTTGCAATCATTCAAAAACATCTGATGTGTTTAAAAAAGGGGGGAAACTTGACCTTCGACTGTCCTCCCCAAAACATTTAAGCTATATTATACATGTACTTGAAAATTAGGAACCACTTCATTTGCCACTTCATTTAAGGCTCTTCTTCATTGCACTTCTTCATATTAGCACCTCATTAGGAGGGGGCAGAGGCCCCTTGCCTCCTTAACTTAACTTTTTTTAGATTCCGGCCTGAGCCATGGTCGAAAGAGGTCGAACCTCTACCCCTGTAAATTCAGAGTACTAACTGTGATTTTTAAGAAGTAAACCAAAGTAAAAGAAGTTTTTATTTTTCCCTTCGAGCCGTGCTCTCTTCAGGAACTCAATCAAGTCGACAAGTTATAAAGAAAAGTCGATAATTTTAGTATAAGAGAAAGGATCAGAGAATTATAAAAAGAGAATTAATAAGCGAGAGAAAGAGACAACCCAAGCACCATAGAAGATATTGGCATAACAGTCTGGCGAGTCTGTAGCAAGGGTTTAACAGAGTGGCGACCCACCATTTAAGGCGACCGAAAAGAATTATAGAAAAGTATAAAGAAGAAACATCCGTTGCTTGCCTCCTAACTAGAACCCCCGTCGATTCCGAACCGACTCAGGGCCATAAAGGGGGGGTTAACAGCTATATATATATATATATATATATATATATATATATATATGAAAATTATTTC
>JAJOZX010003547.1:402500-447500 GCA_023014485.1 Bathynomus jamesi | reverse complement strand
CGAACAACATGCTACAATAAGCATCTATTAAGTTTGGGCGCTCTCGTCCCCTTATTTTTTTAATATGACAGTTTACCTCTAAGGAGTCACTTTTTAACCACCCTGTATATATATATATAATATATATATAATATATATATATCAATAAACAACATTATTTTTGAGGATGTGTGCATGGATAAATAAATTTATGTATTTTCTTCTAAGACAGCTAGGTGGCCCTACATTATGGCACTCTCTCCATATATATATATATATATATATATATATATATATATATATATCGTAAAGAACGACGCTTGTATAGGAGAATATCCCGCGCAAGATGAGAGCGAGAGAACGAAACAATGAAAAATGAGGTAACCACCCGGGAATCGAACCCGGGATCTTCTGATTGCCGGTCAGATATGATAACCATTACACCACGGGCCTCACTCAATCAAATGCCGTAATTCCTCTACATACGCGCAGAACCAATGCCCAAGGGGGCACCCCTCGCATGCCGTACATTATATACATTTAAACTGCAAAACGCAGTATAATTAACGTAAAGAACGACGCTTGTATAGGAGAATATTCCGCGCAAGATGAGAGCGAGAGAACGAAACAAATGAAAAAATGAGGTAACTACCCGGAATCGAACCCGGGGTCTTCCGATTGCCGGTCAGATCTATGATAACCATTACACCACGGGCCTCACTCAATCAAATGCCGTAATTTCTACATACGCGCAGAAACCAATGCCTCAAGGGGCCACCTCCCGCATGCCGTACATTATATTTGTTTCGTTCTCTCGCTCTCATCTTGCGCGGAATATTCTCCTATACAAGCGTCGTTCTTTACGTTAATTATACTGCGTGTTTGCATTTTAAATGTATGTATATATATATATATATATATATATATATATATATATATATATATATATATATATATATATAGTCCCAAATCGGTGAGTGTATTATACTTAAAGATATCTAAAAGAAGTATAATTCTGGGGACATCTCCTCTCTCCATATATATATATAAACAAGGACAATAAATAGCACTGAATTATTCTTGCACTCTCTCCTGGCTGGGGTGACTCTTCATTGAGAAATCTCCTTTAATTAATTAAATAAATAAACAGCGCTGTCTGGCAATTATTCTCCTGTGCCACTTTACATATTTGCATTAATATATATATATGTATACACTACTTCTATACAAGCCAATTAAGCCTTCTAAGCCAGCTGGCTGATTACACCTTCTAAGCCAACTGAGGCTGTCAAAACAAGGTAAAATTATTACACTACTCAAACCAAACAAAATTGAACACAACCAGCTTCCCACAGACCCATTACTTAACTATGCACTTGCACACCTATCCAAAGTACAGAAAGACTAATCTTACAAATCACCAACCCACACATATCACTATCATCTACTCAACATGGATTCAGACCTCACCACTCAATCTCGATATTACTCACTAACCTCACGCAACACATCATGGATGGCATCAACTCCAGACGACCAGCTCAACGTACACTATTAGCAACAATAGACATTAGTAAAGCATTTGATGCTATCCCACGCATCCCTCTCATAAACAAATGCTCAACACAAACATGCACAATAACACCAAAAGGTGGCTGAGCAACTATCTTTCAGGAAGATACTCACATGTCACATTTAATGGCAAGTCATCCAAACACAAGCTTTTTCCGAACGGGGTCCCTCAAGGCTCTGTTCTCTCACCAACACTGTTCAACTTATACATGCATGACATTCAACACCCATAGATAACAAGCTTACCTTATCATCATATGCAGATGACATCACTCTAATATCCACCCACACAATATCGACACCGCTACAAATAACCTACAAACATACATAAACAGTATACAAGACTGGCTCAACACAATAGACTCAAAGTAGCGCCCACAAAATCAACCATCACCTTGCTTACAAGCAAAATACTTGGGGTCACATACAACACATCATTATCTTTTGCAAACCACATTCAGAACATTAAAAATAAATGTACGTCAAGACTCAACACGCTTAGGGTACTAACAGGAACAAATTTTGGACACCATCGGAAACATCACTCATATACAAACAATATATTCACTTAGTTATGGATTATGCTACCCCATGCTGGGCACCCATTCTCAAACACACCTAAACACCTTACAGATAATACAAAACAACGCACTTCGTATCATTACAGGATGCACTCAAACAACACCAATAGAACACCTGCACACAGAAACAAAAATACTGAAGTTAGGAATATTTAGACATGAGGGGAACACAATTCATGGCAGCAGCGACAACTACTCACGACACCCTTGCCACTACATGTACAATCATGCACCGACACCTCGCACCATTAAGGTAACACCAGAGAGACATAACCAAATACTCCATTCCATACCACGCCCCACAGACATCACACAGTACCGAAAATACACACACACACACACCTAACCACAAAGCACTGACACGACTCGGTCCGAATGCGGTCCTAGGTGCGAATCTGCCACCCATTAACAGGTCAGAGACCAGCCTGAGCAGATCGGATCGAGTTTACTTAGCACGATTCTGATGTGGACATCACCCCAACTTACAGTCATATAAACACAGACTAGACAACTCCACTGACGACACCTGCCACCTGTGCCAGGACACACCACAAACAATTGAACACATTATGACAGACTGTACCGCTCTAGTACAACATAGCACAAACATCACTAGTGCGCTGAACCTCTGGTCCACTCCGGAGAGTGCGATCGGTTACCTGCGTGCCGCCGGCTTGCTCGATCAGGGTGGGCTGATCGGCTAACCAACAACAACAATTGAGGCTATTAAGAACGTCAGTATGGGACGAGACATACCAGCGAAAAGATCTCCTCTCTCTTAGGTTAAACCTTCCTAGGTCAGGTTAGGGTACCCCTTTTGGGCGGAGGTCATTCTCCCGGGCCTCCCTTCAACCCCTCTCCCCCCTTCATGCAGCTTGGGAGCTAACCCCCCACGGGTGCCAACCCCCTCCCCCACGGGTATCAACCTCCCTCCCCCCATATGTGTCAAGTTCCAGAGCTGGGCACTTGCGGTTTTTTTTGCGGTACTGCGGTACTGCGGTACTACCGTGTTGGTCGGTACCGCGGAAAGTACCGCGGGAAATTTGAATGCGGTAGCGGTACTGCTGTACTTTCAGCGATCCT
The DNA here is from genome assembly GCA_023014485.1 of Bathynomus jamesi. Taxonomy (NCBI): domain Eukaryota; kingdom Metazoa; phylum Arthropoda; class Malacostraca; order Isopoda; family Cirolanidae; genus Bathynomus; species Bathynomus jamesi. Next base: position 444,285 of record JAJOZX010003547.1, on the reverse strand, counting down.
TTGCGGTACTGCGTTATGCGGTACCGGTTTGGTAGTGCGGTAGTAGTACCGCAGTACCGCAGTACCGCAAAAAAACGGGCAAAAAAACGCAAGTGCCCATCTCTGTGACAACCCCCTCTCCCACTTGCAACATTTGATGAACATTGCAATTGATTTGCACTCGTCCATTTTGCGGTCATGCTACTGCAACGAACTAGTATTATTCTTTAAAAGAGACATGGAGGAAATGCCTTCATGTCCGTATATGACTTTGCCGTGTTGTAGTGTAACTATATTTTTAATTTACACAATAATACTGCCCTGATCAAAGATTAAAACAAAATTACAGTTGTAAACTTGATGGCGATCGATATTCCAGCCTTACAGTCTGACAGTTTCTGTTCAACTTTTAACTGTAGGCTCTATAAAAGCCTACTGTAATTTAAAGTTTAAAAGTTAATGGATAATCATCCTTTGAACAGTCAAGAATTATTTTACGGTTGATTTACTGAAATTTCAGCTCAAAACATCAAAATATTATTTCTGGTCACTTTAATTTCTATGTTTGTACTTACAGTTTTCCATTAGTTTAAGGAAAATAGTTTTTGCGCTGGAATTATTGCACCGAATATTACATGCATACAGTATAAATGTACAACTGAACAATATTTGAATTTTGCATGTTAGAGATTAATACCAATTTCATTAATAGCTTAAATATCTGTTTACCATGCCAATGAAAATATTAGCCACTGCATTTACACTCTCGTAAGCTGTTGTTCCGATAGACATCTGCAGTAGCCAAACCCAGTTTTATGACTATCCACTGCACCGCTCCGTAGTAGTACAGAATTTGAATGCAGAAACTGAAGAAAAGAATGACCGTCAGCACCTGAGGAAGACGCATGAAAGTCCATCATAAAGGCAGTACAGTGAAACTCTGATAATACAAACAATTTAGGAATAAGATTATATGGAATTACTGAAAAAGTTTTAATTACTCGCAATTTTGATTCGCAATGAAAAAGTTGAGTTTTCAATGGAAATTCTTTGTTTATACATTATATTCATCCATATACAGTATAATAATGGGTCTTAAATTAAAGGCAAATGCATTTTAATTGTAAAAAACTGAATAAATAAATGGGCTAATTAAGTTCAGTGATTCTTCGCAATTACAGACTCTTTGCCGGACAAGCACGTATCGCCAAGAACAGAGCAGTGGTTCCCAATCTTTTTGATATGGTTACCCAGAACCAATTCTATTCCAGATCGCGTGTCATTATCCCACAAATAGTTGTCATTACCCCAGTAGGGTAATTTACCCCTAGGTTGGGAAACCACTGGCCTAGAGACAGAGTTACATCATAGTCGCCTACGTCCGTAGCTCAGTGGGTAACGCCGTTTCCCTTTAAGCGAAGTGAAAACACCGCGATCAGGTTTTTGAAGCCCGTTAATGCTGATAATAATAATGGAGTTACGCAATGGGCCTCGTTAATTGACCTGAACGCTATTTCAGCTTTTGACATGATTATTATTTCCATTATAGTTTAACATGCAAGTCACCTCATTTCATTCATGAAGTTTCATTCTAAAGGAAAATCTACAATATTTTACAACGTGCGATAATGTTAAGAAACTGGAAAACAAAGAAAAAATAAGAACATCGTAAGCGGAAGAGGCCTTTTTTACACAATATGGTTCTTATGTCATCTGATACTAGGGGTGATAGTGAAAACACTTTTAAAATATTATAGTTTAAATTTGAAAAATTTTTTGAACATTGTCGACGCTTGGAAATTAAAAAGAATGAGACTCGTGAACAAAATTCCCAACTTAACTTTGGAATTTGGAATATTCACAAGGGGATGCTGCGAAGTATGAAATTTATGAATAAAAATAGAGGTGTATAAGGTGACTCGTTATATTATGTTTGACTGATAAAAAGGTAATAACCAAAATGTTTGAAATATTGGCGGTAATTGAGTTTTACTTTTGAAAAAGTATTGAGCAAGAGAGAGTGGGCTGTCCATAAAAATACACTTCAAACATAATTATAGTTATATATTAATGTACTCTAATATTTATGGTAAAAATTTAAGTTGAAAATATTATATATGTTTAATTTAAAATGTTTCGGAGCAAATGTAGTTTACGTCCCCCTGACACAAAAGGGGACACAAACTACACCTACACCTAGGATCTTTAGGAAACATTTTTTAAATGAATCCAATAAATAAAACGTTAAAACTAACGAAATATTACGACTTAACCTAACCAATCGTCAATTTATATATATATATATATAACTTATATATAAGTTATATATATACAGCGTGTCCCAAAGAAATGTATACCCACTTTGTTCGATAATACCAGCTATGAGGATAATAAATATATTACTTTTTATATGTTTTTTAATAAAGAATTTTCTCCTGAATCTAAATATGTAATTATTTTTATTAAAGACTGAAAAACAAAAAAGTTACAGATGTTTAAATTATAATTATTATTTTCGAGACTTCATGTGCGATATTTTCTAATATTTTTGCACGTATACGAGATAAGTTTGAAACCGACGGCACTGTGCAAAATTTACAAAAAAACGTTCTGGAAGACGTCGAACATCTTAGATAAAGTGTCATTTAACCATGGAATTTGTAAATTTTTTGAATTAACTAATAATTACAACATTTATGCTTCAATATCAACACTAAACATAAGTATCTCAAAACAGTCGGTTAAAATATTAGAAAATATCGCACATGAAGTCTCGAAAATAATAATTATAATTTAAACATCTGTAACTTTTTTGTTCTTCAATTTTTAATAAAAATAATTACATATTTAGATTCAGGAGAAAATTCTTTATTAAAAAACATATAAAAAGTAATATATTTATTATCCTCATAGCTGGTATTATCGAACAAAGTGGGTATACATTTCTTGGACACGCTGTGTATATATATACAGTATATATATATATATATATATATAGTAGACCTAGTTTTAGCCGCGTAAGGTGATAATGATTTGATTGTATGCTTGTGATTAATTGATGCAATGACTGATTTCTTATTAATGAAAGGCTGGGTTAATAATTTACGAAGTAAAGTATAACCAATTGAAAAGTGGCTAATAGAGTAGGCCCACCATACTATTGGAAGCGACCGGAATGGCAGCGAGGGTCACCAGCTTGGATTACGCCCAAGCAAATTAATGTTAAGGTTATAAAAAGTACCTTATGGTTTTTGTAGTTTAATTAAGAAAATATATTTATATTAATTTTCACAGTGAAAAGATACAATTGAAAGACACTGACTAGAAAGCTTAACAATTCTATAACGACCTTTGAAATACGCTCGTTTATGTGAGGCTTAATGGTATACAAAATGGGATACAACCTGAAATATGAAACTTAGTGAATACAAAAATAATGCATGTACGTAATAATATAACAAATAGGTTATGTAATACACTGATTAGGGAAGCTACAGATTATGCATAAATGATCACTGAAAGAGGCCTATTAATGACACAGAAAGCGCGTACGTTTTGGTACACTGAATAGAATACGCGTTTCGGTACACTGAATACAATAAGTTTCGGTACAGTGAATAGAATAAGTAGTTATTTGATTAAGTAGGCTAATTAATTGCATGGATGAACATAGAACAACTGAATGGGCCTAATAATAATGGATTGATGACGTGCGTTATGGGATAGGCCTAATGATAGTTAAGGGAATATACACTGTAATTGAATTAGGCCTGCAGTAGAGAACTTATTTATCACACAAATATATAAGTGAACACAATAGCGGATGATGTGAATTACAGATTCTGAAGGACACTTGAATTAGGGAAACGAGAGTCAATTGGAACGTTTAATTACTCACTTTGGGAGTATAGCCTACCATTCGGCGGTAAGCTGGTGTGGCTTTACGAGGGTTACTTAGAGAAGATGTACTTATCTTTACGGAACGATGAAACCGCTGTTGAAGGAGTGTTGAAAAGAGAACTATTACCGTAGGCTCGAAGTGTCATTGATCGTCCTCTGGAAGCTGGTCGCTCACGCGTTGGTCATGTCGTGGATTAGGCCTCTTGCGAAGGAGATGTTTGCTGTAGGCTGCGTAGAACGTAGACCCGAGTGTTGTTGCTTCTCGAAGTGTAGGAAAGTCTATAAATAATCCTGCAGGCGTAGGCCCGGTTGTGGTGGATGGAATGAAGAGGATCTTGTAGGAGTAGGCCCGGTTGTTGTTGTCTCTTGGAAGTTTGTTCCGTAAGTCAAGGTATGATGGGCCTAATGGGGTCTCGTAGACGACCGTTCTTCGTAAAGCGGTAAAAGCTGACCAGATGTGGAGTGATTTGGGTTTGTAGCTTTCGCCGTCGAGTCACGCAATGTGTCCACCTTGAGGATGCTTCTCGTAGCGTTGCAACCTTGCCGGTGCTCTCGAGGATGATTGATAACCGGTTGAGCGGTAATGAAGAGACCAAGGGAAATTCCTGATGCCGTTGTGGTTAGCTGCGGCAGTATTGGTAGTTCACTTCATTTCTTGAATGTGAATGTTGAAGTGAGCCTTGGTCTTGAGCCGGTTAAAGCTGATGTGGGGTGACAGCGTACAGAGTAGTCTTACGAAATGGACGCGCTAATGAAGTGAGGATGAGTGTGAGTGGGTGCTCGCTTTTATACGTAGTTCCTGTGACGTAGGACTTCGCGCCAAATCTTAAGACGCCTTGTCCGCGCGTCCTTTTGTTGAAGAGCTTGCGTTCGCGCCTTTTGGGAAGAAACAGACGTTTCCATTGTTTGATTCTTTGCCCACGTGTGTTTTTCGAATAATGTTTGAAGAGTGAAGGTGAAACGAATTCCTATGGCTGTTCTTTGTCTGTTTTCTCTCTGTAGTTGTCTGTTCCGCTACAAGTAGTTCCCTCTCAGAGACGAAGGAACGATGATAAAAGGATCACCATTTCGGGGCGAAACTGACGCGGCCGCTCCGAGTACGAACAACAGTTCTTGTGTCTGGCGGTGCTTCGTTGGCGGAAGGGTGCGAGGTATCTTCCTGGGTTGGGGAAATGGGGAGAGTTGTATCTGCTGTAGTAGGTTGTGGGGGAACTGTTGGGGAAATTGCGTCGTCCTCGAGGTACGCCGGCTTTAGGCGGTCGATTGACACTACGTCCTTGCGTCCCGCACGGTCGAGGGTGAAAGTTTTGTCACCCCTCCGCAGCACTGGAAAAGGCCCATCGTACGGATGTTGTAGGGGAGGACGGATGGTGTCGTTTCTGACGAAGACGTGGGTGCAGGAGGACAACCGGGCGGGAACAAAAATGCGACGAGTATTGGGATGACGCGGGGAAACCGGACGAAAATTGCGCATGGTCGTCCTTAAGGCGTCGGCGTACGTGCTGCCATCCACCGAAGGATGTGCTCCTGACGAAGTGAAGAATTCGCCGGGTAGACGCAGGGGAGTACCTTACAGCAATTCGGCCGATGTACATTGCAGGTCATCCTTGAGCGCTGCCCGAATTCCCAGGAGGACAAGGGGAAGGGCGTCGGTTCAACGTGGGCCGGTGGTGGTCATCCTGAGGGACGCCTTCAGGTGACGGTGTAGTCGCTCGACGAGGCCATTGGCCATGGGCCTATATGCTGTAGTCCGAATCCGGGAACAACCTAAAATGTGTGTCAGGCTCTTCCACAGGGCGGATTCGAATTGCCGACCACGGTCAGTAGTGATTGTTGATGGGACTCCAAAACGGGACACCCAACCACTGACGAAAGCGTGGGCGGCGGATTCAGCCGTGATGTCCTTTATAGGGATCGCCTCACCAACGCGTGAATCGATCGACGCACGTGAGGAGGTAGTGTAACCTTCTGAGTGTGGAAATGGGCCGACGAGGTCCAGATGTACGTGATCTAAACGTGCGTCGGGGGGACGAAAAACAGCTAAAGGTGCCGTCGTGTGACGTTGAATTTTTGCTTTCTGGCACTTTATGCAAGCTTGGGCCCAACGTCTGACGTCACGGTTGATGCTGGGCCAGACGAAACGAGAGGTGACGAGAGCCTGAGACGCGCGAATTCCGGGGTGAGAAAGAGAATGAAGCCTATTAAAAATTTCGCGTCGGAATTTCTCGGGGACGAAAGGACGGTGTGATCCTGTAGAAACGTCAACCGTGAGGGTCCGTGAGGAAGAAGGCAGTGGAATCTCTTCTAGTTGTAACGACGTGGATGCACTACTGAGCTGCTACAGTTCATCGTCTCCTCGTTGAGCTTCTGCTATGGCTGCGTAGTCGATGACGTCACCGCTGGAGGGAACAAGGGACGCGTTAATCGTGACTCGCGATAGAGCGTCCGCTGCGGTATTTGCGTGGCCTTTTATGTGCCGAAGATCGCCAGTGAATTGTGAGACGTAGTCCAAGTGTCTCATTTCCCTGGGGTATACCGGTCGGATTGGGAATTGATGACAAACGTAAGCGGACGATGATCCGTGAATATAATGAATTCTCTCCCCTCTAAGTAGTGGCGGAAGTGTTTGGTCGCCAGATAAACCGCAAGCAATTCTCGACCGAAAGTGCTATATCTGGTTTCCGTTGGTTTGAATGCGCGTGAGAAAAAGGCTAAGGGCTGCCAACCATCTCCTGACGCTTGTTGTAACACGGCGCCTGCCGCAGTGTCAGAAGCATCCACGACGAGGCTGATTTCTGCGTCAGGATGAGTGAGACAGCTGGGTCGCATCAATGAGGGCTGACTTAGCCGACTCGAACGCTCGCTGGGCCTCTTCAGGCCATGGAATTGACGTAGAGGATCCCCTCCTGCAGGGGCGCAGCAGGGCATGCAAAGGGCGGAGGAGGTGCGCGCAATGGGGAATGAATCTGCGATAAAAGTTTATCATACCTAAGAATTCCCGCAGTTTTCTTGCGTGGTAGGGGGGGAAATTCCTAAATGACGTCAACCTTATGGGGGTTGGGGGAGATACCGTTGCCTGTAATTTGATGACCGAGGAACTGCAGTTCGGGGACGCCAAACTGGCACTTGCTGGGGTTGATGACGACTCCATACTCCTCGAGTCGAGCGAAAACCTGCCGAAGGTGTTTGACATGTCCCACTTCATCGCTGCTGGCGATGAGGAGGTCGTCTATGTAGGCAAAACAGAAGGGGAGACTCCGAAGGACGTCGTCGATAGATCTCTGAAAAGTCTGTGCCGCGTTCCGGAGGCGGAAAGGCATGCGGATGTATTCGAAAAGTCCAAAGGGCGTTATTATCGCGGTTTTGGGAACGTCCTCTGGGGCTACCTGGATTTGATGGTAGGCCCTGACGAGGTCCAGTTTGGAGAAAACCTTACACCTAGAGAGATTGGCGGCAAAATCGTGCAGAAGGGTGGAGGGTAGCGGTCGGGCACTGTGCAAGTGTTGAGCGCCCTGTAATCGCCTACAGGACGCCAGTCGCCCTCAGTCTTCTTGGGGACCATGTGTAACGGTGCGGCCCAAGGGATTTTGGAAGGCCGGACAATTCCTAGTTCGATCATGTGTTCGAACTCTGCCTTTGAGATGCGCAGACGGTCCAGGGCCAAACGTCGAGGACGAGCATTCTTCGGGGGTCCTGCAGTCTGAATGTAGTGGAGGACGTTGTGCTTGATTGGCACTTCGCGGTTGCAAGGGCGTGTCACCGATGGAAACTAAGCCAGTAGTTTACCGTACGGTGACTCAGGGCGAGCCACCGAATATACTGGCGGAGGCGCTGACGTACGGGAGAAAACGCCTTGCACGCTGAGGTTGGTCTTGTGGTCGATGAGTCTCCGGCGTCAAACGTCCACTCCTAGGTCGTAATGCCGCAGAAAATCTGCACCTAAGATTGGCTGTTGCACGTCGGCGATGAGGAAAACCGAACGGAAGGTTCTCCTAAGTCCGAGGTTGAGGGTAAGGGATTTTTGACCGAATGTTTGAATGGGAGTCGAGTTCACTGCGTGTAATTCAGTCTCCCAACTGGGATGTAACCGCTCTTGTGGGGAGGGGAGGAGGAGACTGACTTCGGCGCCGGTATCAACCAAGAAACGTATCTTGGAACGGGCGTCTGTGACAAAGAATAGGCGGACGCCGCGGAAGCCTTGAGCATGAGACGCCGTTAATGCTCGGCTGATACGTTTCCCGCCCGAAGACAGGGGGGGGCGTGCATTTCCGGGCTTGACCGCCGAATACCCTGTGGTATCAGCATACGCCCGGTTCGTCGTTGGAACCGGGGGTGCGGGAACGGGAACGGGGTCGTGGGTTGCGGTGCTGGGGGTCTCGTGATCTGCTTCGGTCACGCGTTTGCAACTCGCGTACATCGCGAAAAAGACCTTCTACCATGGTGGCCATCTTCGCGACAGTCTCCACCAAGTTGTTGTCGGGCGCGGTTGGGGGAGGGGGTGATAAGGCGACTCCGGCGACTTGTGGTGTTTCTATATCCAAAACTCTGTCTGCTATATCCGCCAGGTCTTTCAACGAGGTCTCTGCCTTCGTCACCACCAGCACTCGTTGGACCTGCGGTGGTAGGCGTTGTATTATATATATATATATATATATATATATATATATATATATATATATATATTACATATATATATATATTAAATATATATATATATATATATATATATATATATATATAATATTATTATAATATTAAATATATATATATATATATATATATATATATATATATATATATATATATATATATATATATTATATATTCCTCGAAGATGGACTTCATCTTAATGACGTTGGAGCTGCGCGTTTAGGGAAACTATTTCATAATACTCTCTTCTTTTGAAGCTGCCGTAACTCGAACAGTCCCAGCGTAAATTCCACAAATTTCCCCTGCGCTCGCGAACGTATCGCAGTTACAAACAATTTGAAGGTTCTATGCTTAAATACTCGTAGCCTACGAAATAAAATAAACGAATTTTTTTCTGTAATTGCTTGTAAAGACTATGATGTAATTGCGATAAGTGAATCGTGGCTTAGCACCGAAACACGTGACTTTATATGGGAGTATCAAATTAAAGGTTATAGACTTTTTGTTAAAAACAGAATAGGTAGGCGAGGAGGCGGTTATGTTGTATATCAAAGATAATATTGCGAACGTTATAGAAGTAAAGCACACAATTCCAGAACCAATAGATTCGACTATAGCAGAACTTAAATTGAACGATTTCAAACTTATGCAGGAGGCTATGGAGGATGACAAATTTGCTCCCCGCCTGGTGTTCAGTGACGAAGCAACTTTTCATTTAAGTGGCAAGGTGAACCGTCACAACCATCGCATATGGGGCACGCAACAACCACATGCAACAATCGAGCACGAGCGCGACTCACCTAAAGTTAACACCTTCTGTGCCATTTCCCGGGCAAAGGTTTACGGCCCCTTCTTTTTCATGGAAAACACAGTGACTGGTCACTCCATCTTGATATGCTGCAGAACTGGTTATTTCCCCAATTGAACGAAGATTCCGGCGACTACATTTTCCAGCAAGATGGGGCGCCGCCTCATTGCCATTTGGATGTTCGCCGTTTTCTCAACGAAGTGCTCACTCGCCGTTGGATTAGTCGCAGTGGGCCCCATGACTTGGTGCTCCACAGCTGGCCCCCTAGGTCGCCGGATCTTACACCGTGCGACTTCTTCCTTTGGGGGTACGTTAAGGATACTGTGTACGTGCCACCGTTGCCCACATCTTTGGATGAGCTCCGAACTCGCATTGTTACTGCCGTAGAGTCAGTGACAACGGACATGCTGGAGCGAGTATGGGAGGAATTCGACTATCGTGTCGACGTTGCTCGTGTAACTAGGGGAAGTCACAGAGAGCATTTATGAGGTGAGAGACAAAATTTGGACAGTTTTTCTTTTGGTTGATGTATCACAAATCACTCTGTATTTATAACATTAAAAAATATTCTCATTTGAAATCAGGTGAATCATATATATGTGTACACATATAAATATATCATATATATATATATATATATATATATATATATATATATATATATATATATATATATATATATATATAATGTTATAATGTTTCAGACCAACAAAAACCCTAGGATCCACTCATGGCTGGTCTACCTAACTGTGTTCGTAATTGTGTATTGTGTATGTCCTCCGTGGTGGCGGAGGGGACCTACAATTTTACGTGGGTTCCGAACCACAAGAACATAAGAAATTTATGTAACAACTGCCTGTACATTCGCAACTACCAATTTTTGCAAAACTAAATTATTATCAATTAAAAACTAATTAATTATCGATTTAAAACTAAAGATAGAATCTCTGGATCCAGAGGATCAAGTCATAATACACTACTATCCACAAATATGTTACACTCTATATCTATTTATAACCGACATGCAAATATATCAGATCCAAAGAATACAGTCATTTTCATTACGGTATCCATCAATACTAGTACCTTGCCCAACGAAAAATAAGTCACGGTCCATATCGATTGCGGACCAAGTCAAAATTTACAACTAATATACATTACAATATATATACTTAGGAGGAAAAGTGTAGGTGTGGCTGTAAAGACTGTACAGTAATGTAGAAATGTGTGTGCACCCATTTTGGGTCTCCAATTTCAAGGTGTTTGTGGGGCAAGTGAAGATCATGAGTTTTTCAATACCTCACAGTACTATGGAGGGCACCGCTCGGCAGAGGAATCTCTTTAAATGGGGTGTGTAAGGACAGAGAGTATCCCCTAACCCAAGATGCTGCCTCCCTATATCCCACAACACTTGTGTTGAGCTGTGGGATCTATCACCACAGCCTTAATTTTACTATCTTAAACTATACCCTTTTACTATCTTAAACTATACCCAATCTATCAACATATGCGTCTAATCGATTTTTAAACATGTTTATAGACGAGCTACTAATTGCTTCTACCGGCAAACTATTCCACCTATTTACTATTCTATGCGTAAAAAAGTTTTTGGCAACTGCTGTCTCGAATCTTCTACTTGTCAACTTACACCCGTTATTTCTAGTCTTATTATATTGAGATATTTCGAGAAAACTATCTCTATCTGCGTTATCGAACCCATTCATAAGTTTGAAAACCTGGATTAGATCACCCCTTAGCCTCCTAGTCTTGAGTGTTGTTAATTTTAACTCCTGAAGCCTATCCTCGTACGACTTTGATCTAAAATACTGTCCAACCTCGTAGGTTCCCCAACCTTTTGAATAAGAAGGCTATCCTCGAGAAAATTAACTAAACGATTACCTTCCGCGTCTCCCTGCATTGTATCGTAATTTACGTTGGCGCAATTAAAGTCACCCATAACTAAAGCCTGCTCACTACCGATTATTCTCTTTAGTTCACGATATAACGCTTCGTCCGTATCAGCTGTTTGATTAGGGGGCCTATATATAACCGCAACAAGTTTGAAATCGTTCAATTAAATTCTGCTATAGTCGAATCTATCGGTTCTGGAATTGTGTGCTTTACTTCTATAACGTTCGCAATATTATCTTTGATATACAACATAACACCGCCTCCTCGCCTACCTATTCTGTTTTTAACAAAAAGTCTATAACCTTTAATTTGATACTCCCCTATAAAGTCATGAGTTTCAGTGCTAAGCCACGATTCATTTATCGCAATTATATCTGAGTCTTTAGAAGCAATTACAGAAAAAATTCGTTTATTTTATTTCGTAGGCTACGAGCATTTAAGGATAGAACCTTCAAATTGTTTGTAATTGCGATACCTTCGCGAGCGCAGGGGAAATTTGTGGAATTTACGCTGGGACCGTTCGAGTTACGGCAGCCTGAAAAGAAGAGAGAGTATTATGAAATAGTCTTCCTAAACGCGCAGCTCCAACGTCATTAAGATGAAGTCCATCTCCGAGGAACAAGTCCCTCCTGCCGTAGAAACTGTTCAAAAAATTCGCAAAATGCACTCCTTCCTGTTGGCAAAGAGACTTTAGGTTATTTTTGATAGAGGTCGCCTTGCTGTAGATATCGTTACGCTGGATAATTCGAGGAAGTATACCTGTTAAAACAATCTTATTAGTTTTTTCCTTTTATCGCTCTAGTAAGTCCCTGTACCTAGCCATCAGTTCTTCCGATCTGGAATTTAAAACGTTATTAGTACCGACATGAATAACATACGTTGTGTCCTCGGAGGTACCGTCTGTAAATTGGTCAACACTATTAGTTATATCCTCCACCCTTGCACCAGGGTAGCAGTAACGGCGCCTACGACGAGGGTTTCTCCCACAGAATTCCTCGAGCTGCCCTCGAACAATGGAATCGCGAACGAGTCGTATTTCCGGGTCATCAGCATCATCGAAACCTAAAACAGAAAAATTATTGTTTGTTATTACTGGTAGACATGTCTTAGGTTTTCTCAATGTGGCTCCATTACGCACTCGAACGAAGGGTTGGGAACTAGTAAAAGAGAAAGGGCTATTAATACTATTTATATTATTAGTAGAAACTGAGGCAGGAGGGGTCGTGATTGGAGTCTCAAGGGATTCTAATTTTTCCGTCAAGAGCATCACCCTTTCTTCAAGCCTTACTCTGGCCTCCTTCTCACGTTCTAACTCGTTCCTCAGCACTTCCAAGTTTGAGCACCACCTGCAAACTAACTGTTCATTATTATTAGCCATTGTAAACGCGTTAGCGGCAAATTTCCCTTCACAGGGACTGCAAGTACTTGAAGGGGGTGCCATGCTTTTAATTAGTTAAACAACAAAAAACAAAAATAAAAAACAAAAAACGAGCGTTTGGAAATTAATAAATTACAACGTAGGTCTACCGCGTTTTTGAAACGCAGAAACAGATTCTTGTAACAGAAATTTATACTAAATGAATATAGAATTAAGCTATCGACAAACGATCTGTGAAAGAAGAGTATTTATAATACTTATCTGTCCGCGATTCGACCCGACTTTTTTCCTTCTCTTCACCCGGTGTGTGACCACACTCTACCTGACCTCTCGAAGGAAGGAAAAATGAACCTTATGTCTCCACGTTTCCTGATAGATTTGAAAAACAAACCAGGCAAGCCACGAGCAGTAGCCTTGGTTTGATCAAATAATATAGTACTGAATAACGTCAACAAATGAAATATATGCTTTAATGAAAGATTAGTAGAACGAAGTAATTTAGTTATGAGTGCACCGAACACTATTTTTTTTAAAACACTTCAACGAAAACCACTTATTCAATTGATAACACTGGACACTCGAAAAAACACGTCTGTTCAGAAGGAAAGACTGATCACCACTATATATATATAATATATATATATATATATATATATATATATTATATTATATAATTATATATACATATTATATATTATATTATATAATTATATATATATGTATAATATATATATTATATATATATATATATATATATATGTATATTATATATATATATATATATATATATATATATATATATATATATATATATATATATATATATATATTTTATATATATATAAATATATATTTTATATATATATAAATATATATATTATAATATATATTATATATATAATATATATATATATATATAATATTTATATTTTATATATATATATATTATATAATGTTATAATGTTATAATGTTTCAGACCAACAAGGACCCTAGGATCCACTCATGGCTGGTCTACCTAACTGTGTTCGTAATTGTCTATTGTGTATGTCCGCCGTGGTGGTGGAGGGGACCTACAATTTTACATGGGTTCCGATCCACAAGAAAATAAGAAATTTATGTAACAACTGCCTGTACATTGGCAACGACCAATTTTTACAAAGTTAAATAATTATCAATTTAAAACTAATTAATTATCGATTTAAAACTAAAGATAGAATCTCTGGATCCAGAGGATCAAGTCATAATACACTACTATCCACAAATATGTTACACTCTATATCTATTTATAACCGACATGCAAATATATCAGATCCAAAGAATACAGTAAATTTCATTACGGTATCCATCAATACTAGTACCTTGCCAACCAAAAATAAGTCACGGTCCATATCGATTGCGGACCACGTCAGAATTTACCACCATATACATTACAATATATATACTTAGGAGGAAAAGTGTAGGTGTGGCTGTAAAGACTGTACAGTAATGTAGAAATGTGTGTGCACCCATTTTGGGTCTCCCATTTCAAGGTGTTTGTGGGGCAAGTGAAGATCATGTGTTTTTCAATACCTCACAGTACTATGGGGGGCACCGCTCGGCAGAGGAATCTCTTTAAATGGGGTGTATAAGGACAGAGATGTAAGGACCCAAGATGCTGCCTCCCTATATCCCAAAACCCTTGTGTTGAGCTGTGGGATCTATCACCACAAGACTTAATTTTACTATCTTAAACTATACCCACTCTATCAACATATGCGTCTAATCGATTTTTAAACATGTTTATAGACGTGCTACTAATTACTTCTACCGGCAAACTATTCCAGCTATTTACTATTCTATGCGTAAAAGAGTTTTTGGCAACTGCTGTCTCGAACCTTCTACTTGTCAACTTACACCCGTTATTTCTAGTCCTATTATATTGAGATATTTCGAAAAAGCTATCTCTATCTACGTTATCGAACCAATTCATAATTTTGAAAACCTGGATTAGATCACCCCTTAGCCTACTAGTCCCGAGTGTTGTGAATTTTAACTCCTTAAGCCTATACTCGTACGACTTTGACTTAAGCGACGGAATCATCTTAGTTGCTCGTCTTTGCACTCTTTCGATTTTTTTTATATCCTTGCGCATATGTGGATTACAAAATTGGACCGCGTACTCCAAATGGGGTCTAACTAATGATTTACAAAGAAGAACTATAATATCGCGCGATTTGTACTCAAAATTTCGAGCTATAAAACCTAACACTTTGTTCGCCTTATTGACCGCTGCTGTACTTTGTTTCGCTACTTTTAAATCACCAGTGACTATAACTCCTAAATCTTTTTCCTGCTCTACACTTGTTAAATCTTTCCCTGACATACTATACGCAAAATTACCGTTATACAGGGTGTCCCAGAATTAACTATCTATTTCAATGAAATCGGACAAATTTTTTAAAAACACACTTTTATTTATGTTTATCATGTTTAATATGTGTTAAAAATGTATAAATTTCTAAATTTTTTTCATAATTTTATTTTCATAATTTTTTCATAGTTTTTCATAGTTTTATTTTCATTCTCTTTCAGAACCCTATTAATAATGAATACACAAGAACGCATCTTTGTTGTAACATCCCGTATCAAAGGAATGCAATGTAATGAAATCAGAGAAAAATTTACAAGAAGATTCCACAGAACCGGTTCTACAGACAAAGCGATTCGTGAACTTGTGAACAAATTTAAAGACTGGATCCGTACACGACGAGGTGGAAGAGGACGCCCAAGGACAGCACGTAACAGTACCGAACAGGTACACATTGTTTGAGGATGAACCAACAACTTCGGTTAGGGAGGCCGGTCGAAGACTCAACATATCCAAGACAACAGTTCATAGAATCTTGCGTTCGACACTGATGAAAAAGCTTATCACATTCAGTACTGCATGCCCTAAATGAAGAGGATTATCCAAATCGAGCAGCAAGGTGTGCAGAAATTGTGGATCAAATCGAAAATGAAAGTTTATTGGATAACATCTTATTCAGTGATGGCGACTTTCCACACGTGTGGTAAAGTCAAATCGACACAACTGTCGTATCTGGTCCATGAAAGACCGTCTGAAGTCATAGAATGGCAAAGAGACTCTCCAAAAGTTCAACTGTGGCTTGGAATGACCAATCCAAAATTTATGGCCCATTCTCTTTGCTGGGGCAACTGTAACAGGTACGTCTACCTTGATATGCTTCAGCAGTTTTTCTCGAACCACAGCTTCTTGATGATGGCATTCTTGATAATGTTGTGTTTCAACAAGATGAGCACCATGTCATTATGCTCTAATTGTTCGAGAATACCTCAACAGACGGCCTTCCGAATCGGTGGATTGGACGTGGAGGACCTCGACCTTGGCCTCCCGCGTTCTCCGGATTTGACACCCCTGGATTTCTTTGCATGGGGTTTCATAAAAACAAAGGTTTGTCGCCAAAAGATCAATAGTTTAGCTGAACTTAAAGAACGCATCCAGTTGGCAGTGCGGGAGATAACACCTGAAATGCTTCAAAATGTGTTTCGCAGCGCTGAGGATAGATTTGAAATTTGCAGAGATACAGACGGTGCACATGTTGAAACTTCTCAATAAAGTTTTGACTTATGATTTATAAATCTATTTGTTTTTGTATCATAATTTAGTAATAAACACAAAATTATGTCAGTTTTTATTAAATTTGTCCGATTTCATTGAAATAGTTAATTCTGGGACACCCTGTATAAGCGAGGGTCCACTGATACACTTTCTCACTCGCTCACTCTCACTCACCACTTCTCGTTTTGGCCGTCACGTCACACACTCAGCCTTCGTCAACAGCACTCGTCAAACCACCCGCTCTCCGGCGAAGGCCGGAGAGCGGCCTGCTGTTCCTGCAAAGCTTCCGATCTTTCCTCAAGTAATACCTTCCGCCGTCAGCCTACAGAAGCACTTCTTCTGAACCCAGCGCCGTTCGATCTCAGTCGGTCGCCGTTTCAACAAGTCAATAGGCCTGCGAACGGTTTCACTGTCACCACGGGCCTACGCCACTACAAGGTCATCCTCGACGTGCGACACACCGGACGGTCAGCGACGCCTCGGGCCTTTAGTAATAGGTCCACCTTCAACACTTCTTCACCAGAGGTATTCGACGTCTCGGTAAGCTAAGTGCATCTTTTCTAAGTAACTCTCGTGAAGCCTACATCAGCCTACCGCAGAACGGTAGGCTATATCCCAAAGTGTTTCCATAAGCGTTTCATAAGCGTTTCCATAAGTGTTTCCCCGCAGTAGGCCTGTGCCCAGTTCAAGTGTCTTCCATATCGTAATCGTGTGCCATCCTATTGTGTTCATTCATGTAATCCTAAATACCTTGCATCCGTTTATTTATGCGATTTATTAAGCATTTCATTATTGACGGCCGAATCCACTTACCGTGTACTAAACGCACACGCATTCTTTATATCATTACTCAGAGCTGGGCAATAAATACATTGAATGTATTTAAATACTAAATACTAATACATGGGAGAAATGTATTTAAATACTAAATACTAAATACATTTTACGAATGTATTTAGATACTAAATACAAAATACATCAATTGTATTTAAATACATTTGTAATACATTTTAAACATACAAATTTTAACATATGCATTCACTAATTCATTCACTAAGCCATGACACGCACACGATAAAGAAATCAACCGTTTTCGACTAAGAGTGGCACACAACTGATTGAACTGACACGTTGAAACATGAACCATGCTGTACTACACTGTCGACGCGTCGTACTGTGCTAGTACAGAACGTGTATTAAACCAGTAAAAGTATTTAACATTTTATATTTTGAGTATTTAAATACATTGTATTTAAATACTCATTAAAGTATTTAAATACTGTATTTAAATACATGAAAAACAATGTATTTATAAATACAGGTCTAAATACACAAATGTATTTAAATACGTATTTAAATACAAATGTATTTAAATACTGCCCAGCTCTGTCATTACTAGGCCCATTCAGTGTTCTATTTATGCGTAACTCTAGCCTACCTAAATGAAGGCCTAATCCACTTACAGTGTACCAACTTACGTGCATTTCTTCCAATCATTATTAAGCAGCATCTTGTTTATGTTCCATTTTGCACACCAATAGCCTACCCATAAACGAGTGTATTACTTAAAAATTAATCCGTATAACCATTTCCTCATTTGCTAATCCTCAGTCATATTTAGCATACTATAAATGCCGTTATATAATTGTTAATCACCGTCAATACCTTCATTGCCATGTTAATCACTGTGAACAAATAAATGATTTATTTTCTTAATTAAACACAAAACCATAAGGTAATTTTTCTAACCTCAACAATATTTGCTTGGGTGTAATCTAAGCTGGTGACCTCGAATCAATTCGTATCACTCGGAAGTAATTATAATAGGCCTACTCCATTAGCCACCTTCAAACCGGTGATACCGTAGGACATCATAAATTGTTGACCCATTAATAATCAAGCATTACATCAATTAGTCATTAGCCCTAAATTAATCAGCATCACCTCACTCGGCTAATACTAGGCCCACTATAAACCCATTCATAATTTTAAAAACCTGGATTAGATTACCCCTTAGCCTCCTAGTCTCGAGTGTAGTCAGTTTTAACTCCTTAAGCCTATCTTCGTACGACTTTGACCTAAGCGACGGAATCATCTTAGTTGCTCGTCTTTGAACTCGTTCGATTTTGTCATATATATCCTTGCGCATATACGGATTCCAAAATTGGATCGCGTACTCCAAATGGGGTCTAACTAATGATTTATGAAGAGGAACAATAATATCGCGCGATTTGTACGCAAAATTCCTAGCTATAAAACCTAGCACTTTGTTCGCCTTATTGACCGCTGCTGTACTTTGTTTCGCTACTTTTAAATCGCCAGTGACTATAACTCCTAAATCTTTTTGCTGATCTATGCTTGCCAACCCCTTCCCTGACATATTCTATGCAAAATTACCGTTACGCGAACCTATATGCAAAATTTTGCACTTATTAACGTTAAATCTCATTTGCCATGTGACTGACCAATCTAAGATTTTATTCAGATCATCATGGATTTTACCTCTATCCGACATTTATCGCCCTACCACCCAACTTCGTGTTATCCGCAAATTTTGAAACTGTACTGACTAGGCTGACATCTAAATCGTTAATATATATATATATATATATATATATATATATATGTATGTTAACCCCTCCGTCTATGGCCCTGGGGTGGTTAGAATCGACGGGGGTTCTGGTTGGGAGGCAGCAACGGATATTTCTCGCGATAGTTTTCTTCTATAACATTCTAATTCTTTTCTCTCGCTATAGGGTCGACAGTTGTTAATTCTTCTCTTTCTATAATACTCTGATACTTTCTCTTGGTACTAAACTTATCGACTTTACTGACTAAATTCTTCTGAAGAGAGCCCAACTCGAAGGGGAAAAATAAAAAGTTTCTCTCACTGTAATTTACTTCTAAAAAATGTACAGGTAGTGCTCTGAATTTACAGGGGTAGATGTTCGACCTCTTTCGACCATGGCTCAGGCCGGAATCTAAAATAATTAAAGAGGCAAGCGGCCTCTGCCCCTCCTCGCAGCGAGGCTGCTAACGAGGGAGTCTCGTAGTAGTGACCAAAGAAGAGTGAAGTAATGAAGTGAAGTTAATTTTACAATTACATGTATCATAAGTCTAAATGTTGGGGGAATGCAGTTGAAGGTTAATTTCCCCCCTTTTAAACACATGAACAGATGAAAGATTCCAAATAAAAATTTAAAAAATAAAAATAAAAAATAATCGTGTTTTTCGCAGAGTATACATTTCTGAAGGCGATATAATTTCGTAGTAGTAAATAAGTACAGTCTAAGTACATCATTGAGTAAGTATTAATTTTCGTTCTTTACAATTACGTCGTACGAGGCGTTGAGAATGCTTCTCAAAGGGAGTTCCATCTTATTCATCGAGATGACTATGGCACATCCACTCGGTGCAAGCTCTGGGGAGACTATGAGCCGCGTGAGGCACGCAGGCAGGCAGGAACGGTTCGATGGGCGGTTGACTCACCCTGATGATACGTGAATGGGTTTGTTCGAACCCGTATGATCCGTGAGGTGCGAGTCGCACCATAATCTAATGAAACCTGTGCGGAGCTGACCGAATTGTGTACCCCATTATACTGGGTAGGCGTTTTGAGAAATTTTCCGGTACAAGAACTAATTTCGGTTTTAACGTTTTATCACTACCACTCCCCCGAATACGCACCAGACAGTTTCCCTCAGGGTAAATTTCATGAACTAGGCACATTTTATAATGTTTTATCTCTCCTAAAAATCTTCACACTGCGGGGCGCTGTTAGAGAGAAACATATGTTCATATTTAGGCTTTTTATTTAACAGGCGATACTCATCTCTAAAATCTGTTAAAAACTCACATAACCCTTTAGCCACAACCTCACTACAAACCTCATCATGATATATATTAATGTAGTGGTAAAAATACTTAAGATTGTCCATGATAACGAGATTCACATTTTCAGTCGTAGGGTATGAGTAATCGACATGGTGTAGCATGATATAATACCGTTTATCACACCACTCATCCACAAGGCTCACTACCCATAACTGTTGTTTCTTCTGAGCGTGTTCTTTACCACGCGGTGCACGTGTGCCTTTATAAAGCTTAGTTCTACAACATACTTCAGTACATCGTCTGTACTGCGAAATCCTACAACCCCCTCGCCAGAATATCCGTAGAGTATTTGAATAGCCTGACCTTCGCACGATTCAATGCTTCCTTAAAAGAGTCAAAGGAGGCTGGGATAGGGAGTTTTTCAGTATCCACTACATCTACGCCCTTTACTGAATACCACTTCATAAATGTTGAACACGCGATATTAAAGGTGGCCATTTTCTTCTACGCGGGAGAGAATACACGTCTGAGCTCAAGGGTATACAGAGGTCAACTGAGAACGCGGGGACAGAGGTCTGCTCAGGCTACGGGGAATCACGTCCCCGTCTTACAGTGGGCGGGGCATAACTTTACTGTACACACGCACACAAAAGTGAAACACAAGTCGATGCACGATTTATTTAATAAACGAAATAACAGCATGTATATATTTAGAAACACGTGCAATAAATAAGTTAACAATAGGCACATAAAAAGTTCACAATACATATTAAGTTACAAATACGTGTGACGAATAAGTTAGCATAGACCCATCAAAGTTATGGTAACCAAAGGGTACGGTGTCATAGGTACCAGGTAACTGGTAACGTTTCCTATAGGTGTTACGGCACACCTTTGTACCCCTAAGTTCCTTCACACACCCCAGTTTCTGCGCCCGAAAATTGTGGGTGCCTACAATAGTTGGGGAGGCCGTTCGCCCTCATCATCGTCCAAACACACTAGATCCTTCAGCGAATCAAAGTTAACGACCTGCGATTCGCTTGGTTAAGCGTGATACCCTTTGCCTTCACGATATATTTCGTTTCATTCCCTATCCTCACCCGTACCCCATAAGTTTTAGGTCCTGTTGAGACAAAAGAGTCGGCGTATGCATTGTCCCCATACTCATCCTTGATCTCATCAGTGAGCTCGCCGAGGAATTCACCAATAGCAGGCATGTATTCACCCTCCTCGCTGTGAATATCACGCTATCTGTATCGGCATACAAGACTCTCTGCCCAAGAGAATGCAATAGACCCCAAAGTTTGATGCGGGCGTAGGCTGTTGTGAAGCTGGCTACAGGAATGTTTGTAACCCTTGAGGTATCTGTGGCCAATTCAGTGTTGTTGTACTTTATTATGTAAGTATTACCTACATTCACGATTTCCATGACTTCTTTATCGGGTGCGTTGGCATAATCCCAGACTTCGCTATAACTTTGTGCCAAATGAACGTTTCCCTTGCCAGTATTCTGTGCAAATTTTCCCCATAGACTGTTTAGACACAACTTTGCACTAAAGCGCTTGCCAGGATTCTTTACAATTTGGGCGCGATCAAGTTGTATACCTTCGTGGTCGCGGTAACGTTGAATATAGGCAGACTTTTCATCTTCGGTGTCAACTCCTCGCGGATACCCTGATGCCTCAACCTTATCCTTCAAAAATGCGTTTATATACGGTGTGAAAAGGTTGGGTAGCTTCTGAAACCTCCAAACCTCATGTATCTTCAGTATTCTATACCCATGGCGTACGGCTAGGGCAGCTCAGGACTTGTATATACGCCTCTGATCTTACGCTGGTGGGGTGTATGGTTACAATTACCGTTATTCTCTTCCGCACACTTCACGCACAGGGGAAACATGAGCTTATGGTCAATGACGACGGGTAAGATCGGCATCCATAATTCGCGAGGGGCGAGCACGTCTACGAAAGAGAGCCCAAAGTAGCGATCATTCAAATTTCTTGAAAATTCACTGATGGAGGGCAGGTTAGGCCCCCTTTTCAGGAGCGCCCACGGGGTACGGGTTGTTCTTCATCACGTATGGGTATAAAGAACAGAAGTCGTAGTAGTGAAGTTTCACGCCCTCCGTAGGTGGAAAGTATAGCTTGAAGGGATTTGTGCGTCCACCGAACAAGCTATCACCGCATTTGAGAGGATCCAGTACCATTGAACGTTGATGGTTTATTCCTCACGATACTGCTCATCGTCTTCCATCCGTGCATCATATTCATGCTCCCACAAGACTTGTGTGAACTGGGACCTATAAGTTGATCACGGTGCGCGTCCACGACGGCAGTCGGCAGGAGATCTACCGTGGATATCTCCGGTGATTCCACACTCAGGACGGGGGCATCCATGCCACCAGCAACCGTTAAAAGTACACAGTCTTCTCACGAGTGACACGGTTTTCACTTAGTCCATCAACCCAAAAAACACGACCATTAATCTTAATGGGTACTTCACCCGTGTTGCGGGCGTGCTTTATGTATACACCTGTCTGCTGCTGTAGGTGTGAGCCAGTAAATAGCCTTGTGGCCGTAACTGCGGGGGTTGTTTCTGTGAATAATGGTTAAGGTGGCTTTAGGCATGAAGTTATTCTTGAACACCGTAAAGCATAGTGACGCGATGGTGGTTGCGACTTGCAGCGGATCGCATTTGAAACGGCCTATGTACATTCTTCTAAAGGCTTGGAAACATACTCTAAGCACGCGCACATCATTCACGCAATAACGTTCACACTCAGCAGCTATATTATAAGGATTACATTCATTAAAACTGTAGTATCGATCAAAGTCTTCGCGTCATCTACACTCATACAATCATAGTTAAAATAATGTTTGGGTGGAGGTAGACCTACATAGTTTAAAGTCTCGCTAGTGAGGAAAGTGTAAGGGAAGTAGCCTTTTGATACTTCAGCTGCTACCCCCATCACCTTGGGTAGCTTTGCTAATTTACAAGGCGTGAATAATAAAGTATCTTTAAATTGCACATTACCTCTTATTTGCATCTGTATAAGTTTGTTTCCTCTTTTCAAGGGATCACCTGTGAATATCTCGGATGATTCGTGCTCGAGCAGCTCCTTATAAAGGAACTGTGTGTCAAATTTTGCCCCGTTATGGGCAAGAATATACACAGTCATTTTTTTGAACTTGTCGGCTAACTTGACAATATAGGACACAAATAGTTTCACAGGGAATCTCCTTCAGTTTAAAAACGTTTGTCCGTTTACCACATTTGGGGCACTCGTCACACTCGATCTCCATACACTCGTTGCAGATAGTCTGGCTCACAAGTAAATGTGGAATACCTCTTTGGTTTCGGCGTTCGTATATGTTTCTATATCGTAGTATACAGTTATACAAGGTTTTTTTTAGGCTTTGCGTCTTTCATATAACATACATGCTTTACGCCATCCGCCTTATATTTCTCATGGCATGTAGAACAGTGAATTTCGTCACATTGTTGAAATTTCCCTACCATTCATGTGAAACATGCCACATTCACAGATTCTCATTTTCCTGCACGTGCCAATTGATTTATGGAGTCAAAACAGTTATTGTTGAAAAATGTGCGTCTACACACATTACAATCCCTCTTCTCAGCTTCAACTACACGGCTTTCACATTTGGGGCTTTTACACTGTTCACATACCATGTGGCAATCTTTACAATGTTTCACTATCATCTGCAAACTCGAGACACCCCTTACACAAATCATGATGTCGCCCATATTTTCGACTTTTATCATAACTCGCGTAAAGGCACCTTATATTACGGATGGGGAGATACGTTGTACCTGACAGTCCTAAAATAAGTAGGGGTCTTGTACGATCTCTCACACTGCTTTTAAAAACATACACAGTCCTACGACTATCATCCAGGCCAAATACCACTATACGGATTCATTTCCTGTTCCCCTTCTCAGCTCTTCAGGACCCATATTACAGTCAAATTCAAGTTCACAGTCTACAGCTAGTTTACGGGCACGCTCCACGATCGTAGGCAACCAAATTTTTTGGTCGTGTATTTTGTACAGTAAACATACGCTAGACTACTGCTATAAAGCCGCAACCACGATCGACGTTTATATGCCTCTATAAATAGCCTGAGAATTGAAGTTAAGAGTAAGGTGTGGCACTATGACCCGCAACACGGAATACACGGTCAATATTTACCGTGAAGTTGTCCATATTGAATGCTATACTACTTTGGGCGGCTTGCTTATACGCGCTAATATATATCTACATCCTCAGCAGCCAAACGTCTAAATGGCACTACCACCCAAAAATCATCTACATCGTTATCATCTGAGCCGAAACCGAAGGACAGACTCGTCCTGACTTCACGCTCGTCGCGGTTCTGAAGGGCAAACTCTACAATGCGCTCTACAACGCGACGTAGCCCGCGCTCAATTCCATTGCTATACAGGGATCTAGGGTCAACCCTGACTATATACCGATTTCTAGTCAAGGCTGGGGTCGGGTTGCGGAGCGCACCAACTCAAATTTATATCATCCTCAACAGAGCGAGTCACCGCTGAGGAGGATGGACGAGTGCCTATATTGGACGATGTGGGGATTGCGCCGTAAGACGTTGAGGGCTGGGGGTCTATTACAGCAGACTCTACAGAACGGGTGGGGGCTGTGGAGGAAGTACAAGGGGTCGAGGAAGCTGATGTAGGGTTGGTAGCGTAAGACGTTGAGGGTGGGGTTGTACCGCGGATTGTCCATCAACCGGCGCGTATTTCGCGCGCTTTATACCTGACGTGGAGGACTCTTCAGCGTGTCGCCGCTTTGAGCGTGCCGCCGTTGAGGGTATGGGCCCTGTAGATGCACGGCCAATGGATTCACCGTGATGTCGATGATGGTGGGTGTACATCGTCGTCATTCACGGTTCTGTGGAAGAAGAAAACAAAATATAAGGAGCAGAACTCGTTATTTGTGATATTCTGTAAATGAGTCACTTAGGGGTGTGACGTGTTAGAAATGGATGCTGTAGAAAAATTCAGATTCACGAGCCCATCTGCATGTATTATATCTGGACCTATAGGATGTGGTAAAACGGTGTTTATGCTTAAAATTATCAAAGAAAAGGGTGAAATGTTCTCAAAATTTGTGCATAAAGTTATAGGGTGCTATTCGACATACCAATCAGTGTTCAACGAGTACCAGGACGATGTTTTGTTCCACAAGGGGGTCAATGACGTTAATCCACTAAAGGGAAATGAACATACAGTCATCGTAATTGACGACCTCATGTTGGAGATGGATAAAACGTCTGCCGAGACATTTACAGTATTCTCCCACCATCTTAACCCTTTACTGCCCAAAATGACAAATTTGTAACCTTTCAAATACACGCATTCATAACTTAACCCTACAAAAAATTCGGGCGGTAAAGGGTTAACATAAGCGTGTTCTTCATCAATCAGAATCTATTTTTCAAAAATAGATACATGCGCGATGTATCGTTAAATACGCAATATCTAGTCTTATTCGCGCAACGTAGAGATGTGTCACAAATTGGAGTAATAGCCAGTCAAATGTTCCCGAGTCAGCGTAAGGAGTTTTTGGAGGTTTATAAAGAGGCCACAAAGCACCATTATGGATATTTGCTATGCGACCTTCACCCACGAAATACGTTTAGGGTGCTTCTAAGAACGAATATATTTCCAAACGAGCCTGAAACCGTGTACATTCCAGAATGATGAATAGGCTAAAGAAATACCATGAATTAATAAAAATCTATCAACGACTGCCTCGTTCGTTGCAACAGATGCTTGTTAAAAATATCGACTCGGACTTTTTAAAATGCATCTGTGAAATCTGCTCAATGTTATAAAATGTAATGTTCCAATGAAATCCTGTCAGAAGGCTCGCTTACGTCGTTACAAGAACATAATACGAGCGCTCGCTCATAAGTCAGACTGTGGGTAAGAAAAAGCGTATTATTGTACAAAGAGGCGGGTCGTTCTTACACATCTTATTTTCAATTTTGGGTCCTTTACTGACTAGATTAATATAATGAAGAAGGTGGTGGTGGTGGTGGTGGCTCTAGAGCCCCGTAAAAGTAGGCTTAAAAGAATGGAGAGTGAGCTACTACTCCTATTAAACAGTGAAAAGGCGCCTGATGAGAAAAGGGTTTTGTATCAAGAGGCTTTGCAGAAATTTCTTCACGAGTACGAAGATTATAAACATCCTACAGAGCTCCCCGTGAGGCACAGCTCGAGTAGCGCTGAGCATAGTGGTACAGGGCCTGAGCAACCAAGAGTAGCGGAACACAGCACATCGAACATGTGCTAAAAACAGCCTCCCCATACATTGAGGAATAAAGGTTAAGTCTTTATAACTATTGAGTGAGGACCCTATCATACAGTGGGGCGACACAGGCGAGGTCATTGTTGATGGAACAAGGGTACAGGGGTCCAATATCGTTGATATTGTTCATGATCTGGTGAGAAAGTGGGACAGGCCTCACCAACAGGATGGAGACATATTAAGCAAGACTACAGCAAATAAATGTCCCCAAAACATTGATAGGTAATCTGAATAGGTTAAAAGACTTGGAGCATGCATCGCACGTGTCACAACTGAGTACACCTTCACCCACAACAGCTGCAGTGTCTCTGAAGAGAAGAAAGAAGAGAGTAGAAGGCCAACCTTATCCACGTGCCTCTAAAATACGCAAATGGCTAACGTATTAAGTAAGCACTATTATGACATTTCTAGCCCAGCATCCTATGGTGGCGTTAATAGACTGTACAGAGGTACTTGGCGTAAGGAAAAAGGATGTTGAGAGATTTTTGCGTGCCCAGGATGCTTACACACTTCATAAACCGGTGAGAAAAAGGTTTAAAACAGCCAAGACAACAGCCGCATCGATTGATTCTATTTGGCAGGCAGATTTAACAGACATGCAAATATTCGGTGTACAACGATGGTTACCGCTACATCCTATTCATAATAGATGTATTCTCTAGATACCTGTGGTAGTTCCCCTGAAAAATAAATCGCCTGAAACAGTCGCTAAAGCAACCAAAACACTGATGTTGAAAGAAAACAGGATTCCAGGCTATTTTTGTACGGACATGGGGAAAGAATTTATAGGGCGTGCTTTTCAGAACATGTTGTCAGAGTTTAATATCAGCTATTACACTTCCAACTCTATACATAAAGCATCTTTAGCTGAAAGAGTTCAGCGTACCATAAAGGAACGCATGCACCGTTATTTACACATAAAAGCACGCTCAGATATATAAACGTTCTCGATTCATTGGCTTCATCCTACAACCGCTCACACCACCGTACGATCGGTACAACGCCTAACGATGTTTTAGAAAGAGGCAGGCGACCGAGAAGTGATGGACCACCACCACCACTGCCACCACAATCTGTGCGTTTCAAAATCAATGATTATGTAAGGTTGTCACGTTCGGGAAATAAATTCGCGAAGGGTTTTGAGCAAGGATGGACACGCGAGATTTTTAAAGTTAGAGCTATGAGGCCTAAAGGCGAGATAATGATGTATTACGTTGAAGATTTGAATGGGGAAGAAATCTCGGTTTTTTACCGCGAGGAACTTCAGAAAGTGGCATTTAATTTAGGAAAAACGTGTTTAAAATTGAGAAAATTTTAGGGAGCAAAGGCGCAGGAAAGAAGAAGATGTACCTGGTGAAGTGGTTAGGGTATCCAGAAAGCTTCAATACCTATATAAAAGCCGATGCAGTCATGAAGCTTAATTAGTATGCAGCATGGCTCCCAACCATTTCTACGTCACACTCCCGTCCTCCTCATCCCTGTCTATGCACCCTAACAACACATTAGCCAACTTTGTAACAGAACTCCATGGGCCCATTGATTTGGGTCGTGATTCGTATGAGTGGGGGTATGTGAAATTCAGCTGGACACCGTCTTTTTAAATATTGATTATAAAGACGCCGTTTTTACAATTCTTAGAAACTGTGACGAGTGCGCCAAAGCCGGAGGGGTAACTCGGGACGAAACTATACGCATCGCCCGGACTAAGGTCGCACAGTTTTTCAGTACAACTGTGACACTAGGCCCGGGTCGCTATGGTTCGGTTGAGGATGTTGTGAGAGACTTAAACATATGTTTAAAAAACTCGCACCTTACGAATGATTTAATATACGAAATCGTAAACAGAGGAGGCGCTGCACATACTCTAATGCTAAAATCAAAGGCTAATAGAAATCTTAAAGACGGAAGAGTATTCAAAATTATAACCGAGGGGCGTTATCGAGCAGCCTTCCAAAGAGACACCTATCACGTGGTACCGGATGACTTGTCCCGCTTAATGTACCAGCTGAAGATGGAGAAAATGGCTGAAGGCCCTGAGCCGCCAGAAATGTGCTCTATTTATAGCAATATAGTAGAACACCAATTTGTTGGGGACACCCAGGCCCGTCTGGTACGCATTGCACACATCCCCAACCATAGAGGCAGGGGTTTGAGTATTACATATGACAGGCCCCATTATGTGAATGTCGCAACTAATCTAATAACTAATATCTCAATATATATAAGAACGGTGGAGGGTAAAAATTTCCCATTCGATGACGGGAGCGTGACAGTGAAGCTGCACTTTCGCCGCACTGAGTTATAATGGTCAGAAAACCATTCACGGTGTACCGGGGTTTGAGATATCAGCGCGGCAGCGGCATTGGGGCCATTTTTTCATCCATACTGCGCACAGCTGTACCACTATTGAAGAGGGTGGCCAGGTACCTTGGTAGGAAGGCCTTACAAACAGGATTTAACGCGGCAGAAGAAATGCTCGCGGGTACTAAACCTAAAAATGCTATAAAAAAAACATTTAAGGCGTACGCGGGATGAAATCATCAAAGATGCGAAGAGGAAAATGCGTGGCGGAGGAAAGAAGAAGAAGAAGAAGGGGTTGCCTACACATGATGTAAAGAAGAGGGCTGCTAGGAAGAAGAAGGGAGTGCCATCACATGGTGTAAATAAGAAGAGAGCTGTTATGAAGAAGGAATCACGTGGTGTTAAACGTAAAAGGGTGCCAAAAAGGAAGTGTTCTAAGCGTATGAAACCTATGGTTGATCATTTTTTTGAATGATATAAACTGAGGAAGCTAGTCTCACGAATTATAGATTGTTTAACAGTCGTCGCGGGAGGTGGCACTTTTTCTAACTCACCATGGCACGTTTCATTCATCCTTGCAGTTCACAGTGCTGTAAATCGGAGATGTCCCTCTTTGATATGCCTCCAACTCAAGTATCTATTGAGCACAGTGACTTTATTACAATTAACCCTTTAAACACGATTAGTTCACCCAGTCCTCCTATAGAATTCGTGATACCCTGCTCAGGCCAATACTTTTTTGATCCGGGCTGTATGGACATGTATACTAAACTACGCATAGCTCATTCTGACGGAACGGACTGCGATGATAATTATGCTGCATACCCCGAAACAAACTTTCTGCACACCATATTCAGCCAGTGTGACGTATATTTAAATCAGACTAACATCTCGGCAGGCACGGGGTATTACCACCTACGATCGTATCTGGAAAATGTCCTCAACTTTTCAAAAGAAGCGAAGGATACCTTTTTATCTGCCGAGGGGTATTACCACACTAAAGATGATGGAATAAAGGATAAATTTAAAAATTCTTAAAAAAAGATATGGGAATGTTTTGGACGCTTGCACACGGACTTTACATTCCAGGAGAAGTTACTTATGAACGGTGTTGATATGAAATTGAAACTTACCCGCACGAGCCCTGAGATTTGTATAAATCTGGGTGCTGACCAAGAAGAAGGCGCGAAACCTATTGTGATCCATATCATGGAGGAATATTTACGTATACGCCGAGTGAAGCTAAGTTCCGCGAAACATATAGAAATTGAGAAAGAACTGTTACACACCACAGTGAAATACCCAATTAACAGGGTACAGATGAAACTGTACACGATCCCCACAGGATTGGCATCGAAACAGATAGAAAACATCGCTCTCGGAGTACTGCATAAAAGGATTTTAATTGGGATGCAAGACCACGCTTCGACGAATGGGGATTATAAAAAGAGTGCCTTGAAGTTTGAAAATTTTGGACTTAAAAATATCACTTTATATATCAATGGCGTCGCACTGGGTGAGACAATGAATATGGACTACTCGTCAGATGCTGTGTTCCCGCTCTGCGCGAGAGCATACAGCGGTTTAGCCCATAACACAGGGGTGTGTGACGAACTCGGAATTGGCCTAACACAGAAAGAATTTGTGGAACAGTTTAACATTTATTCATTTGACCTTACGCCTGACTTAACCGCGGGGGTAAACACCCATTTAAACGCCCAGCAGACCGGTACGGTGGCAGTACGTTTGGATTTGGCCAAGCCTACAGACGCGCCTATTAGTGTACTAATGTATCTAGAAACACAGGCCCTAATAGAAATGGATCGTAAACGCAACATAAGCACAGATTTTTAAAATGGACGCAAATACCCTCAAGAGAGTGGTGAAAAGTGACTGTTCCTGGAGTATAGGAGCGATGGAGCGGTGGAGCGGTCGTTTCCCCTTGTTTGAAACGATAAATATTAATTTAACAGATAAAAAATATATTAATTTTAAGATATTCAACAATTATTTTTATATTTTATTAAAATATTTTTTAATACAAATTTATGGCTTCTTTTGACATATAAGTACCGTACGGAAGCACCATACATTTATACCACGAGTCGCCACTGATATATATATATATATATATATATACTGAATATATGGGACACAAACATTAATTAAACACGATTTTCAAAAGACTTATTACAACGTTACAAATTACTTACATTTCACAGGATTCTTGAATGAGGGTTTGGTCCACTGCTCCATTAATTTCATCAAAGTTCTGTGACGAGAAAAGTCTGTTCTGGTCTATTGAATTGAATAATAGGCGTGTGGCTTGGTTGTAATAATCGCTGTCACCAACAAGATCGGGTGAATCGTAAAGCTCAGCCCTGATTCGTATGATGCAACAAGTAACGTGAAACTGATTCTAGGCGACGAGGTGCCGCATTTATAAGGGGTACGTCCCCTGCCTACAAGCGGAGAGCCTTGTTTCCTATTGGGTCACTGGTGGAATAGGGGTGTTGGTTTAGGCCTTGTGGCGGTCATTTTCGGCCAATCGAGAGCA
The DNA here is from genome assembly GCA_023014485.1 of Bathynomus jamesi. NCBI lineage: Eukaryota > Metazoa > Arthropoda > Malacostraca > Isopoda > Cirolanidae > Bathynomus > Bathynomus jamesi. Next base: position 412,992 of record JAJOZX010003547.1, on the reverse strand, counting down.
TATCACCTTTTCAAAGACAATCATTGGTTGTCCCACGAAAGGTAGGGCGTGTTTAGGCGTATGCATGTTGAAAAACAAGCTCTTTCAAGTATTCTTGGACGGTGATTGGCACACCGCCGTCAAAACCTGAGTGGAGCTTCATACCCTTTGTAGGAAATACTCGATCAAACGGGTATACCGGAATCTCGAAATTTTTTTTTTTATTTCCACAATGATCTCACCTGTATCGGTCCACTGTATGTTGGAGTCCTCAACAATGAACTCTTTTCGGTGAGATGATGTGAAAGAGATGGCAATCATTCCCTGACGAGATGTATTTCTGATTCCATGTTAAACTGTAGGTCTAGTGTGGTGTGAAAACCTTAATCTTTGTCAAAATGAGTAATTCGGTGGGTTGATGTGAAAGAGATGGCAATCATTCCCTGCCGAGGTGTATTTCTGATTCCATGTTAAACTGTAGGTCTACTGTGGTGTAAAAAACTTAATCTTTGTCAAAATGAGTAATTCGGTGGGTTGATGTGAAAGAGATGGCAATCATTCCCTGACGAGATGTATTTCTGATTCCATGTTAAACTGTAGGTCTAGTGTGGTGTGAAAACCTTAATCTTTGTCAAAATGAGTAATTCGGTGGGTTGATGTGAAAGAGATGGCAATCATTCCCTGCCGAGATGTATTTCTAATTCCATGTTAAACTGTAGGTCTAGTGTGGTGTGAAAACCTTAATCTTTGTCAAAATGAGTAATTCGGTTGGTTGATGTGAAAGAGATGGCAATCATTCCCTGCCGAGGTGTATTTCTGATTCCATGTTAAACTGTAGGTCTAGTGTGGTGTAAAAAACTTAATCTTTGTCAAAATGAGTAATTCGGTGGGTTGATGTGAAAGAGATGGCAATCATTCCCTGACGAGATGTATTTCTGATTCCATGTTAAATTGTAGGTCTAGTGTGGTGTGAAAACCTTAATCTTTGTCAAAATGAGTAATTCGGTGGGTTGATGTGAAAGAGATGGCAATCATTCCCTGCCGAGATGTATTTCTAATTCCATGTTAAACTGTAGGTCTAGTGTGGTGTGAAAACCTTAATCTTTGTCAAAATGAGTAATTCGGTTGGTTGATGTGAAAGAGATGGCAATCATTCCCTGCCGAGGTGTATTTCTGATTCCATGTTAAACTGTAGGTCTAGTGTGGTGTAAAAAACTTAATCTTTGTCAAAATGAGTAATTCGGTGGGTTGATGTGAAAGAGATGGCAATCATTCCCTGCCGAGATGTATTTCTAATTCCATGTTAAACTGTAAGTCTAGTGTGGTGTGAAAACCTTAATCTTTGTCAAAATGAGTAATTCGGTGGGTTGATGTGAAAGAGATGGCAATCATTCCCTGACGAGATGTATTTCTGATTCCATGTTAAACTGTAGGTCTAGTGCGGTGTGAAACGCAAACTGGTAGTTCAGCCTTCTATTGGCTGATGAATTAAATACATTGCGCTATCTGGCAACTCAGCCTTCTATTGGCTGATGAATTAAATACATGGCGTTATCTGGCAACTCAGTCAACTGGCTGTTTGGGACTCTATAAAAGGCGGTGTATGGCTGAAGACTCTCATAGGAGCTCGGGCAGCCGCCCGAGCAAGGACCTCTAGTCCTTTCTTTTTAATGGCCCTTTGGGTGGTGAGGATCCCCTTCCCCCCATAGAGGCCTCTTGGATTAGGTATACCCCTTTGGGGGGTTCAGCGTGGGGGAGAACTCCGCCTCCAAGTTGCATACCCCTCTTTCTCTCTTCCTCTCTTGCTATCTCTTCCTTTCTGCCCCTTTGGGGGGAATAGCTTGGGGGAGAACTCCGCCTCCAAGTTGCCTGCTCCTTGCAACCACATTTTGGGTTGACAACAAAGGCCTGTAGTCTCTCTCTCTCTCTCTCTCTCTCTTTTTTTCTTTTTTCCCAACAAAAGGGGGGGGCCTTAGCAGCAAAGGGGGGGGGGGCACTCTCGCAACATTATGCGATATTACGTCATCATGCAACTCGGCCTTTTTTCAGGCATACTACTAAGACTAACTAAAGAAGGCTGGAGGCCCTATCTTCAGGTGATCCACAAAATCCATACAAATTAAAAGCTGCAGCAATAATGAAGCTTGTAAAATTTTAAACAAATGACAAAGCTTTTCTGAGGGATAATTCTTCTTAAACCTCAGAAAACAATTAGAAATTTTGGTACTTACGTATTATCGGGACTACCAAACTGTTTATTATGTATTTTTGCTCTCGTCATTTTCGTTTAAACTAACGAAAATATCACAACTTAACCTAACCAGTCATCAAGGGCGTACAGTTGACCTAACTGGGCATTCAATTAACCTAACTGGGCATTCAATTAACATAACCGGGCATTCAATTAACCTAACTGGACATTCAGTTGACCTAACTGGGCATTCAGTTGGCCTAACTGGGCATTCAGTTGACCTAACCGGGCATTACATGGTTGAAAATTTCTAATGATCTGAAAAAAGGAAAGATTTTAGGTTAGGTTAGGTTAGCTACGAAAAACAAAATAAAACGGAAAATGCCCGGTTAGGTCAAATGTACGCCCTTGATGATTGGTTAGGTTAAGTTGTGATATTTTCGTTAGTTTAAACGAGAGTGACAGGAACAAAAATACATAATAAACAGTTTGGTAGTCTCGATAATACGTAAGTACCCGAAATCTTTTTTACCAATTTATTTCTACATTTCCATTTTACTACATTTTAAAGAAATTTACTCAGTTATCGAACGAGTAAAATTATTGGATCACCTGAAGATCAGGGCCCCCATGTATTCTTGTTTTTTGCTTTACAATACCAAATATAATAATAAATTAAAATGAATGCCCGGTTAGGTCAACTGTACCGGTGTACACCCTTGACGATTGATTAGGTTAAGTCGTGATATTTTCCTTAGTTTTAACGAAGATATCATTTGGTAATTGAGGCTGGGGAACCCTGATCTTCAGGTGATCCAAATTATTCATTAACAAGACTACTAATAATGATGCACGACTGTGATTTTGTATGGTTGTGAAGAACTGAATATAAATTTACCAATTACGCATTAAATTTAATGAATAATTTAACTGAAAACGCTAAAGTAAACGGTCAGATATGTAATACCAAAATCACAATGAAGAAATTTACTCTAATTTCACCGGAGCCGTGGATACTATTTGAATTAGTTAAATTTTACCATGTTTGAATAAATTTAACTACAATTTGTGTGTGTGTGTGTGTGTGTGTGTGTGAACTCAAAACTTAACTGAAACTACCCAATTTTCCTAAAGGGCTGTGCATGAGAACTATACACTTTAGATTGACTCATCCCGCAGATCAGCGAAGTTCAGCGACATTGGTTATGGGTGGTAGTTGGATGGGCGACCGTTCTCTGCGTCCAGATGATATAACGACTCGTGGTTTAGATCTCACGTAAAGCTGTATGTCCCCTCCGTCACATGACCTTTGCTGTTACAAGGAGGTTAAACAAACATACACATATGTAGAAGATTTGGTGGGAATTGTAAATGAAATAAGGGAGCTTTTCCGAAATTTGGACTGTTTCCGATTGTTTTGAAAATAAGATATTTAATGTAGATTTTAATGCTGATTTAAAACATGTACGTTGTTATTTGGAGACATGAGCGGTTCAAAAGTTATGTTTGTTATTGTAATTTTGTATTACAGTAGGTCAAAAACTATAACAATACAACTGAAAACTAATACAAGAGTTATTGTACTCTTTAGTAATATTGGCTTATGTCAATAAGTATTTGTGTGAATAGATTTCGACGTTATTTTTCTGTCGCCACATGAATTCGCACAAGTAGGTATCACTCATTTGTCGGTGAGTCCCTGACTCTCTTATTCCTTCGTTTGGCCTTATTCCATTGTGTTAGGTTCGGTTAGGTTAAGTTGTTAGGTTAGGTTACTTACCTCTCTTAAGCAGTTGTTGAAGTCTACAACTGTGTTGTGGCCAATGTGCAAAAGATTTTTCTACAGTAACTATAAGTAAACTAGTACACCATGTAACTTTTAAAATAGTAACTATACTTAACTAGAACACCGTGTAACTTTTAAAATAGTAACTATACGTAAACTAGAACACCGTGTAACTTTTAAAATAATAAATTCTCCAAAAAAAAGACTTACATTTTTGAAATCAGCGTACAAATCTACATTAAATATCTTATTTTCAAAAAAATAGGAAACAGTCCAAATTTCGGAAAAGGCCCGAAATAAGTCATCTATCTATCTATTCTATCTATCATTTAAATTGTGGCCGTAGAATTGTTGACAATCTCATTTATGTTCATTACTTCTTCATCAATGATTAGCAGACTTCCTGAAACGGTAGAGTAAATTTAAGTATTTACATTTTAGAATATAAAAGTTTTAATTTTAATGTATCTTATAACAATAAGGATTTTTTGTACACAAGAGTGGGAAAACTGAATCGACGACCAAAGTTACGTGATACTTTCACATATATCACATCTTGAAAAGAAATAAAAGATACATTTGTATCAACGATACAATCTCTCGGATTTTAATACGGTACAAGATAACAAGAAGTATGGTAACTTATTTTAAAACAAAAAAAAATACGAGTGAGTAGGTCACGAATCAAATCCGAACTCTATTCAAAATCACGAATAAAAAAAATAAATGGATCTACTGTAGATTCTGAGATGTTCTACAGATACCTAATTTTCATCTACTGGTATTTATGTACATTATATCTATGTTGTAACATCACAAAATATTATATACCTGCAACGCAGGCAGTAAGGAAGGAAGCAACACTTCCCGCTATGAGTGCCCTCACAGCAAACTGTGCTAGGTCACCTTTCCTTTCAGGTGCCATAGCACCCAGTGCACCTAACTGAATGCTGATGGAGCTTACATTGCCGGCTCCACATAACACATATGTGGCAATAATTTCTGAACGTTTCTGTTTATAGAACTAATAATAATAGTGAATTTTGTTATTCACTGAAATTAATAGAGAAATAATTTAGTTAAATATTAGCCTAACACAATTTAGTAATAAATACAGCTTCATATTTAACATTCATTTTTTAATTACAAACATTTTCCCTAAATTTCTTTAAGCAATGTTTGACCAAAGTTTTGTCTTATAAATTATAATGATAATTTAGGATTAGTCAGAGTACTTTGACAGCGTTAGTGATTAGTTCATGATATTTTAACTTGAAGGAACAAAATATTCCCCACTACATACTGTGATTTCCTTATTTTTAATGTACTCTGAAAGGTTTATGTAGCCAACAAATTCATTGACAAACGTTTTGATACCAATAAGTTGCCCGATTTGATAACAATCTTGCCAGGGAACTCCCATAATCCATGCAAAAGGCATAAAAGCATATCCAAATATATTCAGAAATAATTCATATATATATATATATATATATGTGTGTGTGTGTAAAAATGAACCCTAAATAATTCTCATATTCCTATACTATCTTATTCTTCATGTGATTCTTGTATTCATTTATCTAGTTCTTGTATCCATTTTAAAATTCATGTGTTATATGGTTCATGTATTTATATAATCCTGTATATTCGTATATATTTAACTTTATATAATGCCTATAATCAAATGTATGTACGTGTGTGTATTCATTTTTACATAAGGACCAAAATCGCCCAACGCGAGTTTGGATAAAATTTTTGATTTGCTTTCTACTTTGCCAAATAATTGGTGACTTGTCTTTTTAAAATCTCTCAATCATTTTTTTAGATTTCGCTTAATAATGAATTCTGCTTAAGCTTTGCAATGTTCATATTTTGTATACTTTCTCTCTTCGTATAAAAGATGAAGTCACGTCTTGCCTAAACATTTAATTGTAAATCTTAGACCTTTAATTTTTACTCGTATGCATATTTTAGTGTAAAGATGCATACTTCAATTTCCACTTTTAGTTAACTTGGCAGGTCATGATAGCATAAGATCTGAAAATACGCCGTTTAAGATAAAAATATGGCTTCATCTTCAAATATCTTGTTTATTCGTTTAAACCTTACCACAGCTAAAAGATTTACTTTATTTTCAAATATTGTGCAAAATAATGCAGCCTTTTCAACATTTAATAATAATGATGTTAGCAGTTTTGGGGTATATAAACCCAAATAAAATCTTCCATATATTATTCAGAAGCTAATTCAGAGGCTGAGCACTACCTGTACATTTTAGCAGTAAATTACAGTAAAAGATAGTCTTTATCTTATCCTTCGAGCCTTGCTCTCTTCAGAAGAACTTAGTCATTAAACTTTCCGGATACGCTATCAGAAGAGTCCGGAATCTTCAGAGAATTTAGTAAGCCTCCCTGAATCCTCCGAGCCACTATAGAAGAACTCGGAGAGTAATATAAAAGAAAAACTATTGCAAATAATACATCCGTTGCTGCCATCTAACTAGAACCCCCGTCGACTTCGAACCAACCCAGGCCATAGACGGAGGGGTTAACAATTGGCGACCCTTTAACCAGGATCTTAACAACTGACAACTTCTGCATCCAGGATTCTTCCAGTCTTCCAGACCCTGGAACTAGAACCAACACCCAGTTGACCGGCGTGTCACGACTTCTAGTTCGTCACATCCACCCTTGAACCGGTGCGTCACGACTCCTAGTTCTCCACTCCTAGTTTTCATCCAAGAACAAGTGGCCAGCAAGACACGTCTTCAGGACACGTCTCCAAGGATTTCGCCGTAGGAATCTTGTTAAGTACAGAACTCTTTTTTTTAAATAATCTCTAAACATTTGAAAAGTCAGTATTATTAACAGTTAATAGTACTGAGCCAGAATTAACAAAAAACACAGTGAACATTCCATACACCAGTGATACATTTTTTTAGTGAAACAGTTAAATTTCACAGAATTATTGTCACAGAATTAAATGTCACAGTTATTGTCACAGAGTTATTTTCAGTTATTTTCACTATTATAGTTAGTGTAGTATAATTTTATTTAATGTACCAAGCATAGTACCAGAATAATCTTGTTTACATTTTTTTTATTATTATTTTGTTTGCAATCTTTTAAAAAAATTTCCTAGTTAGGCAAATTATATTATTGTGCATTTATTTAATGTGTATATATTTTTTTAGATAGTGTAGTTAGGAAAACCCCTTAAGTGATCATTCCATAAATTAAGATCGATCAAGCAGACCTAATTAGAACACATATAGTACCTTCACATATGAGCGATTCAGACGGTGCGCTTTCTGACATCGAAAATTTACCTTCACCCATTTTTTCACCTACCCCGCGCCCTTCAAACATACTCCCAAACACACAAACTTCAGATCCAGAACAAGCCAATATGTCTCAGTCTCAAACCCCTGCCGCAGCATACATTAACTTAGGTAGACTAGTAAACCTTCCCCATCCTGTTTTAATTTTTAAGAGGACCATAGATAACACCAGTACACATTTGAAAACCTGTCGATCGATTTTTACAAACTAGTTGGTGATTCTATATAATTTGAGTGCGCTGATCTCAAAAACATAGTTAGTTTTTCCCTATCACGTATGGTTTTCTTACTACAGGGTGTGTCATAAATCCCCCATTTATCCCCAAATGTGAACCATCTTATCGAGACCAACATTGGATTGAACATGCAAAACCATAAATTTTGTTGTTATAGACTACAGTAACGCTTACATAATAATGTAGGGTAAATATATATAACAACCAGTCCCGTTCCCAGCAAAATACTCTCTCCCCTCCCATCAATGGGTGGTTAACATTTGGGGACAGATGAGGTATTACAACACCCCTTGTATACGAAATCTTTAGGTGATAGAGTAAAACCTAATTAAAGCAGAATTAAATAGCTCCTAGCTCTTGGACAAGCATATTGCTTGTTTATGAAAGAATAAAAAAATAACTGAAAGAAACAAAATATATTTACCTCCTTTACTTGCAAACATTTCAGGACTTATTCCAAAGACTTAAGACTACGAAGGTAGATCTGACTAATGACGACTAAACCGGTGCTTCTTTGATGTTTTCTTATGCTGTGCGTTAGGCTGATCTCGTTGCAGACACCAGCAGTAATCCGCCATCATATTTGTATGCCATCTTCCTTGATATCTTCTTTCCATAGTTTTGATGTCCTGGTGAAATCGTTCCCCTTGCTCCTAAGGCGCAAAACTTTTTAAGCATATTTTCCACCCGTCTTTCATAATTTCGGCTTTTGTAGTTTCCCAAGAAGTTTTCAACAACATCTTTGAAACCAAGCCATGCTTCTTTTTCTTAATTGGTCATTGTGTTCAGGAAATGATCGTCTGTCAATAACTTTCTAATCTGAGGACCTATAAAAACACCTTCCTTTATTTTCTCGTAGCTAATCTTTGGATATTTTGAACAAATGTACTTGAAACACTCACCTTCTCTATTCAATGCTTTGACATACTGCTTCATCAAGCCTAACTTAATGTGCAAGGGTGGTAGGAGGATTTTATTTGGTTCAACTAGATGTTCATGTAAAATGTTCTTTGATCCTGGGGTAAGATTCTTTCTAGGAGGCCAAGTTTTCCTCTTCCAGTGCTGGTCACGTGCTCGACTATCCCATTCGCAGATGAAACATGGCATCTTCGTATATCCTGATTGCTGCCCAAGTAACATGCAAAGGACTTTGAGATCCCCACACAATATCCATCTGTGATTTTGATACTGAATTTTTTCCAGAAGCAGTTTCATGTTATCATAGATCTCTTTTAAATGAGTAGAATGGGCACTGGGATTGATGCATATTTGTTACCGTTGTGCAGTAACACTCCTTTTAGACTGGTTTTAGAGGAATCTATAAATAAACTCCAGTCACTGGTTTAGTATTCGATGCCTAGCTTGCACACTAATCCTGTGATGTCCTTGCAAAATACCAAGGGACCATCTTCTTCGAAAAAAGGCACGAAGTCTTTCTCACGATTTCTGTACCAAGCGAAGTATGTGTCGGATGCCAATAAATTGTTCTCCCGCAATCTAGACCCCAAAGTTCTGCAGAGTCCTTAGGCAGATTCAAATCCCTGACTAAGTCATTTAGTTCGGCTTGGGTTAATGGTTTAGGAGGATCTCGGTCAGCTGTTGGCTGTTCATAGACATCATCATTGTCTGGATTTGGAGCTGAATCAGAATCTGAATTGTATTGATCCAGACTCTCGGGTGGGCGGGGAATAGGAACTTCTGGACCATGGGGTACCGGCCTTATTGCAGATGGAAGACTCGGGTATTGAAGGCTCTCTTTATTCTTTGCATTATAACCTTTAACATTGCAAGAACAGAAGTAGCAGTCGTCGGTATGGTTTCTAGGCTCGCGCCATACCATAGGGATCCCAAATGGCAAACTTTTCTTTTTACCTTTGCTCCAATTCCTTAGTGCCGCAACACACGTAAGACAAACCTTGTGTGGAGCCCAACTTTTGTCTTGATCTCCTAATTTAATTCCAAAATAAGCATGATAAGCTCTCTTAATGAAGGTCGTTACATTTGTCCTTTGTTTTACAACAACATACCGACCACAAATATAACAAAATATGTCTGGACTATGGGTACATCCTCTAGAAGCCATTATTAAAATTTTAAAGACGTAATGTTAGAATTATCTATCTGAAAAATATGAAAAAATGAAATTAATTAAAGATAAAAAAGGTAAAAAATTACAAAACGCCCCAAAATTGTTTTGCTAATAACTTTAAAACTGTGGGTGATTGAAAAAAACTGGTAGCATTTTTGAATTCAGCGCAGCGAACTGCTTCAGAATCACAACTCAAAATAAAGAAATCGATTTTCATGCAGACCGGTGTATTTAATCACTTTGTTGAACCACGCGTAAGACCTTGGATTGAGTCTTTAGAGCAACATTTCTTACCCGAAAACATCACCGATGATGATATAAAAATTAGGGAAGCAAAATGATTTATCGATCCTAAAGAAGGGAATGCACATGACACAGTCACCTACGTCCTATCAGTTAGTGAAGCTACAACATGGGACAATTTTAAACAAAACTTATTAGAATTTTTTAAAGAAATAACACTTGCACAACCCTTAGCCACGTTAGAAGCAGTCTTCCAAGCTAAATGGAAGAAAGAGGAACATGAAGACTTAAATAATTTTATTACACGAACACATAAACTCGTATGAGAAGCCCTCCGAGCCGCAGAAAATGCATGTGGCATTACTTTCACTTCAAAACAAAGAAACCTTATAGTAGCAACGACAATTTACCAAAACCTACCCGGAGCACCTAAAAAAAAGTTTCAAGAATTTTTAAATGTTGACAAACCTGTAAGTGTAGCTATAAATAAAACACGGGAACATTACACAGATTTAGCAAACCAGAACTATCGAAAGGGTAGAGAAACCCCCGTACATTACATTCAGCAGCAGCAACCACAACACCAACACCACCAACAACAACCCCATAAATCGAGGCCAATGCAGGG